>WEKY01002070.1:111222-133689 GCA_013390045.1 Picathartes gymnocephalus | reverse complement strand
CACAGCCGCCTCACCTCGCCTCGCCTCGCCTCGCCTCGCCTCGCCTCCCGCCCGGGTGCCGCCGAGCCGAGGCGCCGGGCGGGCAGCGGGCGGGCGGCCGCGCCATGAGCGCCGAGTGCAGCAGTTACCTCAACGCCGACAAGGTGCTGGTGAGCGCGTTCAGCTGCCCGCGGGCGGGCGGCGACGCCCGCGCCGTGTTCTGCTGCGGCTTCCAGGATGTCAAGTACTGCTGCGATGACCCTCACAGCTTCTTCCCCTACGAGCACAGCTACATGTGGTGGCTCAGGTAGGGGAGCGGCGGTGCCTGCCGGGGTAGAGGCTCTGGGCGGGAGACCCGCGTTCGCCCGAGCTCGGCTCGGATGTGCGTGAAGTACTTGTAACCGGGCACTTTCAGGCTGCCTTTGTCCCGCCGAGAGTAGCGGTAGAGCTGCATCTTCAGCCCAGAGAGACTCTTGCTCGTGCCAAGGTAGTTTCTGAAGGAAATAACTCGTGGTCTTGATAAGGAGGCTCTGGGAAACGCTCCGTGCCTCTGGCAGAGCATCCGGAGCGTCTCTCGCCCTTTGGGTGTGAGGGGAGCGGCTGTCGCGGGGCCTGAGAGCGTAAGGTGCTGCGTGCCATAAAGTTCCAGTGACTTGAGCTACTTCTCCATCTCACATAAAGCACTACATAACTTTTCACTCGGAAGGGGCAGATAATGAGCCTAGTGCTCTCCCAGGATAGTGCAGGGATCCGCCTGGCACAGGCTGGATCTCCAGCAGCGGCAGGGAGAGCTGCACTGAGCTAGCCCGGCTGCTCTCTGTGCCTGATTCCCCCCGGACTCCACAGCATCCACGCTGGCCGTGTTAGTACACCTCTGCATGGGGCTTCCACTATGTTTCTTACAGACTTGTTACTATTCTCGATTTTGTCAAATCCCCTTCTGGGTTTGCTTATAGCGTCTGCTTCTGCAGCCCTGGTGGCAACAGTCACTACCTGCTGTTTGAAGATAGATCCTTTCATCTGTTTTATACTGTTCCCTACTAGATTTTCTGAGTGCTCTCTAGTATTAGGAGATTTGGTGAACAGCAGTTTCAGGTTCAGTTTATGCACAGTGTTGAAAATGTTGTGAGCATTTGATGCGTCTATTCTCAGCTTTCACCTTTCCAAACTGAACAGCTTTTGGATTATCGTTGAGGCAGATGCTATATCATGACAACTGTTTTAGTTGCATCTCATCCATACTGTGTTTTCACTCCACAGGGCTGACCTTAGAACTGCATAATCTGGAGCTGCATGCCCAAGGTGTGGGAATGGCAAGGTTCTGCAGAGTGGCCAAATGTTGCCTCCAGTGTCGCTTTCAAAATCCTTCCTGTTGGTGGCCAATGTGTTGTTGATGTCTTTGGCTCCAGTTCACATTCACTCCATGATTTCAGTGAGCTATCACGGAAGACTCTAAAACTTTTCTCGAGTTCAGAACTGCCTATTCTGAGTTTATTGCTATGTAGGCTTGGTTTTGTTCTTCGTACATTATGTACATTGAAACTCATGTACATAATTTTTGCCTGTTCACTCAGTTTTCTGCAAGTCTTCTAGCATTCTTGCCCTCGGCATTTGATTGCTTGCAGGGGCTTAGGATCATCAGAAACTCAGATTTCCTTCTTCACCAGGTCATAGATGAAGATATGAATAAAAATCAGTCTCAGTGACTTTTCTTTACACTGAAAAGAGACCATGTAGCCTTGCACTTTGCTCCTTATGCTTTTAAGCAGCCTTAAATTTGTAACAAAACCTTCCCTAATCCTATGTAAATTGAGATTTTTAACCCCACTTTCAGTGCAGGCTTAGTCCAAAGGCTTTTTGAGACATCTAACTCTGTCTGCTGGGTTCCTCTATCCATCTGCCTATTGACACTTCACAGATGCCAGTAGGTTAACAAGGCAGTGTTTTCCCCTCATCCTAATGCTGATGCTTTCATTAAAGATTTTATGTCAGGAAGCTGCAAGTGCCAGCAGCTTCCTGTGGCTAGGAACATGGTAACGAGATGGTTGGGGGTAGAGGCTTTACCATCAAAGGACCTGTCCCTCATATTCGGGGAAGATGAGTGGGGGCATCTCAACATGGGGATCACAGCCAGGCTGAGACTTGGCACTGTGCAGCCAGACACCCTCAGCACCTCGGCCAGCAGCTCTGCAGTTCCGTGTGTGGATTCCCTCAGGGCTCCTGAGTTAATGCTGTCCAGTACTGTGGACTTACTGTTTTAATTTATCTGGTCTAATATTTAATGTATTATGATTTAAAATGTACTTCGTCTGGTGCAAAGAATGGATTGATTGTGGGGATCTCCCAGCCATCCACTGCTGTGACTGACACAATGACTTGGCTTCTCTGATGTGAGAGGACATTTCCAAGTGTCCTTTTTTACACTTCTGCTATGAAATACTCCTACTGTTAAATGTTATATTTTTGCATAGCCTTTGACTGTTTCAATCACAGTAAACTTTCTCAAGATGGCAGAAGAACTGAAGGAATAAGTTAATGTTGCATCACCATGTCTCATCTGGATGTTGTAGAGAAGACTCTTAAAGCTTGATCTTTTCAGAAACTACCTTCAAGAACTGAATCCCAGGAGAGGCTTTAATGAAACACCTCTCTGAAGGTTCTTCCTTTAAAAAGATTTTGTAGCATCTGAGAAGTGACTGCTTAGACTTCATGTAAGTCAGAAATTTGGACCCAAACTTTGAAAATTAAGTATTTTTTTTCTTCTTTCTACAGTAGCCCTAAGCTGCTAAAAAGGACTCAAAAAAATTGTCATTCGTGGTGTTTTGGTTGTGCTTAACTTATGCCATGACTGACTATATTCGCTGTAGAAAATAGGTGAAAAAATACAATTTACCTCTCTAAGCAAAGTTACTGAGTGGTTAGAATTGAACCACTTCCTATAAGTGTTTTCAGTAACAAATAGGATAATTTTTAGTTATTAACACACTGGAAACATTATAATATTGCATCATTTTGAAAACTATACATTTTCACAAGATAGTTCAATAAGGAGTTAAAGGAAAACAAAAAAATAACATTTTCTGGCCTCTCAGAATGTTTTGGTAATCACTAGACTGTTATTTTTATTGGTTGGTAACAGGCATATGATAAAATAATCCTTAAAATGCTTCTTTCAGCCTTTGAGGACACTCTTTTAAGACTTGAAACCCTTAAGACTTAAAACTAAACAAGAGTTGGGCAAACCAGCCAAGGTAAGTCTGGAGATGGAATGGAAAGGAGTAGGAGGCTCTAATGGGGGAATTATTTTAGGTTTTACTGTACTCCAGAGCTTTAGGGTTCGTTTCCTAAATCTTCATTTGCTTGATTCCCACCAGATATTTGAAAGCAGTGACTGACTGCACCACAGGTGGTTGGTGATATCTCAGGGATTACTTCAGTTTGGTGACACACCAGGTAGAATTTCAGGAAACTGTTGCACACTTCACTTGTGTTTTTCCTGCTGTGGGAGGGGCATGGCCAGACCCCTCGGCATCTGCCTCTGATAGAAGCAGTTCATGGAGAACCCAGCAGCCTTGGCAGCCTGAAGCCATAGTCTCTTGCAGGCCAATGCTCTTCTTTTTTCTTGCCAAATCTACTGCCTGTACTAGGTTTAGAACCAGACAGTACCCTATCCTTTAGCAACATGGAACCCACTTTTCCCCTCCCTCTTCTGCAAAAACTGCAATATTTGACAACATCCTAACACCTGCTGTACTGGGAGCTGCTGAACTATCATAGATAGTAGACCATTGAGCAATTCTGACACATTTCATATTTCCCCAGAATTTATTATATGTAATTAATAATATTATTGATTTCTGTATGTTTTTTATTAATAGTAATATTAATTTCTAACATACTTTTTTTTTGCTGGTACTTAAAATAATATAGTTCTTTTTTTTTTTTTTTAAATCATAGATCTTGGAAGACATATTTCCTCAAAGAAAAGTAAAGGATGCATTTTGCTGTCTCTTACAGCTGTTAGGAGTCCATGCAACAGGGAAGGCAACATTAGGAAAAGGCAGAATTAATCAGAAGGTTATTCAGCTTTTGAATCCACGAAACACAGACGCTATAAAACACCAGTGAGCCAAACACTGAGCAGCTCAGCCTCCAGAGCAGTGTGCTGTGCATGCACATACAGTTATCACATCTGCTTTACCTCCCGAGCTGAGTGGAAGGGGAGAAATGCTGAACATGTGGTATTTGTACAGAACTGCAGCAGTTATATTCAGTCAGCCTTTTTGTTTCTCTTTGTTTTAAAATACTTTATTTTTGTCACTCTTCTGCAAAGTTTTATTTTTATAATGGCATCTTTCAGTATCAAATAGAATTCTAATAACTATTTGAAAGCTGTATCTTTCAAGTTGCATGTAATAATACATATTTGATTAAAATTCTGACAAGCCAAGTATAGATTTTACTCAAAATGCTTTCTTAATTAATACCCATAGAGGACCTAATACTGAGGCCAAACTTTGCTTGGCTGTACCGACCTCCAGGCATCTGTTTTGGCTTTCCAAAATAGGAAGTCCTTTGTTTCTCTGTGCTCATTCTTCCAGTCTCTCGAGAATATTTATCTGTGTGCTTTGCAAATACTATGAACAACTCGTCACTGCAACAATGGCATTGGGAACATTTGATTTACTTGGCTCCGGGTGACTCATGAGCTTCCTTTTAGTCTATCAGTGGGCAATACTGCCTCTGCTTAGCCAATATTTAAATTTTCCCTGGCTATTACTGGTGTGGATAGACTAATTTTATGGACTAAAAATAACTGTAAGTGTGTGATGTTGAGCATCCACTGACAGACGAGTCGATGACCCACTCAGCAGCTCTCTGGACACAGCCTGGGGAGCCCTGGGGAGGCTGCTGGCAGGGTGGAGCCTCTGCTGAGTGAAGCCTTTGGCTGTACTGCAGGCCTGGATATGGCACTCAGTGTAACAGCAGTGAAATGTGTGGTGTGGCTCTATGTTTATGTGGGAAGTAACTTGGGAGAGTTCTGTTTGGATCTCCCACCAAATTTAACATTGCTTGTGTCAGGATTACCCCTAGGCCTTGACTGCCATCTTTATGCCAGATGGTTGCTTTGGAGTTGAGTGGGTTGTTAATGCGGAGGGCTTTGCTCACTAATGAGGTCACAACTGTGGGCAAGAGGGACTTTTTGGTTTGCTTGTTTAATGTCTCTGCTGTCAGAAGACTGATCTTGAAGACAGAGACCCTGAGACCTGTAGACTGTTACCATGTGTCTGCTGTGTGGCCTTCAGACAGTGTTTAAGGTCAAGAATGGAAGGTGGCAAAATGCTTTTAGCAAGGGCTTTTTAAAGCAGATCTGCAGCACCATGGTAATTGCTGAAGAATCTAGAGGACGTGCTGTAAGGTTGTCTTTATTTTCAGAGGAGTATAATTGTTAAAGTGGTCGATGATCATAGTCATTTGCTATTTTGTTTCTGATAATAGCTTTAGCTAGTAAAAAAGAAAGAAAAGATTGTGTTCTGGTTAAGAAACACCAGTATTTAGAGCTGTGGAAGATACATTCAATTTCTCTGAATTAGATAAATTAAGAAACAACCCTCCATCTCCAAACTTTAACCAAAATTAATCTTACAGAACTTAATTATACCTTCTCTGTGGGTTGATGGCTTCAGCAGTTTGAGAACAATCTGGTATTGAAACACTGTGTGTTTAAAAAGGGTAAGTACATATTGTCCTGATTTCTAATTTATTCAGGAAGTAGAATTTTTTCTGGTTTTCTGATGCTGGTGAAATCTTCTCATGTTGCTGCTGGAGCATGAGAAACATTTCTTGTAGCACATAATCTGTGATGAGTCTTTGACCCAGGGAGTTCCTCGGGTTTTTCTTAACCTTTGCCTTTTGTGACTCCCAAAGCATCTTACACAAGTTGTGTAGTGATACTGAAGATGCATTGTGCTGTGCAATGCACGACTGTATTGTTCATATCATCTTCTACAACTGCATGGAGGAGAGCTACAGCCAAGAAGCAACAGATGCCTGAATAGAAAAATGTGTAATCATTAATATGTACTTGATCTATTTGGCTTTAGGGCAGCTGACTGCTCAATGTTTGGATAATGGTGAGCAATCTCCTTAGTCCTGCACTGCAGACTGGAATTTAAATGGAACCTTACAATAGGGCTGTTTTGTACTGTCGTGACAAAAAAGCACAAATAACTGTTTCTGAAGAGCCTTGTTTGTATCACTTGGTTCTGTGGCTATTCAGCCTCCTGTAATGTGAATTTCTTCTATTTTGTCTATTTGGGTCAAGGTGTTCCAAGTGAAAATGCAAAAATAAGGCCAGAACCCAGGTGAGATCTCTGACTCTGACTGTAGGTCATATTCAGATTCCACAGTAAGCAGAATGTTGCTTGCCTGCAAGTTTTGTTTGAGCCAAAAAACAGTAAGGAAAAGTTTTCTTAATATGTGCATATATGCACAAATGCATAAGAATATCGTATTTGGTGCAGATGATAAAACACCAGGAAAAATCTTCAGAAGGGCAAAGCTGTTCTTTCCAGAACCATTTTGCTGATAACAAATTATTTTAGCTCTGCATGGGGCTAAACATTGCCCGAACTTCATTACTGAATCTGACCGGTAACTAATGAAAACCGCATGTGAAAGTCATAGCGATATCAGCTGTTCTCATCCTGCTGATTTTAACAGCTTCTCCTGTGGACATAGCTGTGTGCTGGTGCTCTGGAAGCTTGTAGAGAAGCTTTGCAATAGCTTGAATGTAAAATTCACAAAAACATCCCAAGGCACAATTCTTCTCATCTTCCTGCAAGGCCACAGTAGAGTTGAGTTCTCCCTGATAGCAGTGATATATAAAGGTATTTTTATGAGTAGAGGATGGAGCTTGTAGAATTCAAGACATTCATCTCTCTTCTGTCCTTTTGATGTCTGTCAAAATTGTAAATATACCAGAGCAGTAATATAAGGATTCTCAATCCTCAGACTCCTCATCTGTGACCAAAAGGCTGCTGTTTAATTTCACCAGAAGTCAGGATCTTTGGTATGGACTGTAAAATAGAGGACTGGAAGACAGTAGGCATCAAATGGCCCAGGAGAGTGTAGGAAATGATAGCTAGACTATATTGTATTGGGTCCTTTATTTCATCATGAGAATTTTATATGAGGAAAAGACTTGAAAACAAGGGTTGGAAATCAGGAGAGATTTCTGTATCCACATATACTGTCTCACTGTATACCTATGGGAGATGTATAAAGTAGCTTTTATCCTGAAGTAGTACCTTGATAAAATCTACGTATAGTACTGCATGTTTGGCCTCCAGAGCAATTAATTCCTGCTTCTTTGATGCCTTTGATATTGTGAGTAAACAAATTCAGCTTATTCATCTTTAGTTTTCCTTTTACTGTGACAAAGATCATGGGAGAATTTCTCCAGTCTTGACTGGAGATTTATTGCATTAACGCAAAGGCACAACAGTAATCACAGTACTCCACCCTGCTCTGCAGAGCTGCTAACAGAATTGAATAACATGGCTTGCATGGTTTTTTAAACTATAAAAATGGAATTTCAGACTGAAAATACAGCTTTAATAATCATGTTGTTTCAGCTGCCTGGGGCCCTAGAATCCCTTTCTGTGTGTGCACGTGATATTTTGCTTATGTAGGAATATGTATTGGACCAAAGAACATATTGATCTCAATGATGTCTGTTACTGCATGAAGTTATTTCTGATTTTCATTAATATGCTTTAAGTCAGACTCAGGAGTAGTATGCATGAAATGTCACTGAGGGCCAGATGTTCAACTGCTGTGTAATGACATTGACCCTTCTGAGGGCAGTGAAATAACTGCAGTTTATGCAACTGAAGTACTGAGCTCTAAACTTTTGTTTACAGTAAAATACACAGTTAGTCCCATGTCTGAGTACAAGTAAACTCCAGACATCATCTTGACCATTGTTTTAATGGGTACCCCAGGCTGTTTGTACACTTTATTTCTTTGTTTTTCTCTCTTAGTGTTGGAGCACTCGTGGGCCTGTCAATAGCAGCAGTGGTCCTCTTTGCTTTTATCATCACTGTGTGTGTTCTCTGTTATTTGTTTATCAGCACCAAGCCACGCAGCAAATTGGACACTGGTTTAAGCTTACAGATGGCAGGTAAGACTGGTTTTTATGGATGTGCATTATCACCTGCAGACGAGAAGCCTTACTCTGTCTTTAAATGGATGTGGAGAAATCCAACAGTGTGTATTTTCTTTCTAATGGGGGTGTCAAGATGTAATCAAACTGTCCTGCTGTTTTGCCTGCTCTGTGAAATCTGTACCAAACTCCAAACATTTAGCACGAGCTCAGTATATTTGTTTAGTAGTAGGAAGAGTGTAAAAGTTTGCAGTACTGAGTGAGGGTGCAACAAATAAGCCCCTTTATCAGAAAGAGACTTATTGACTTAGTTGCTCTGGATTTTTTGTCAAGAGTACATAAACATATAGTAGTAGTTCATTCTAGGAATAAGAATCTCAGGAGAGATTTTAAGTGTATTTTCTTGTGACAGAGAGAGGTCATTCTGTTTTTTTCCTTTCTTCCTGACATAGGATCCAGACTTTGAAGTCTAAGACTCTTTGTTCCAGTACCAGTAGTCCCTACCTTTGTGCCCAGACTGTGTTGGTAGATGCCTGCAGGAACAGTGCATGTAGTCAGCACTAAACCACTCACATGGGAAAATTGCTGCTGCTGCTGCTCCTGTTCACTACATTTTGAAATCGTTGGCAAGATGGGGTGTGATAAGCTTCATCCTTTGTTTTGGACTTCCTAAATATTTAAATGAACTGCTTCAGCAGTTCAGCCAGTGAAGTTGTAGGAAATAAAAGGAATGTTGTACTTATTTAGGCATTGGAAGTTGAACAAGTGGCGAAAGGGGAATAATTATTGAGAAAAAGTTCCCTCAGCTCAAATTTTCTTTTTACTTGTTATTTTAAAATGCTTCTATACCTGCATGGCAGTAAATGTCCAATGAGTTACTGTAATTATAGCCTATTATAGAGCAGTAAGCCCCCTTGTGAGTGTCTAGTTAACACAGTCCATTTCATGCCAAGCTTCCTATGTCTAATTTTGTTCTCCAGAGAATGCAGGCTTTGGTTTAAAAGTGGTTCATAGAGCTGTCAGAACTGCAAAGCCTGCCCTTGTAGCTGTATGAGATGAACGAGCTGCTGAAGTCACACATTCAGCAAACTGCTACTAATCTGCAAATTGAAAACTTCACACTTGTCCTGGAGAGAGAATAGAATTAAGACCTGCTACCTAGAACAGCCTAAATAAACTCTTGGGTGGGATGAGCAAAATGCTCTCATGCTCTTCTACAGGATGATTGTGTTTTAATTATAAACTGGCATTATGCTTTTGAACGTGTTGCTGTTTAACTTCTTCACTCAGGTTTTCCTGCTATGGCATCAGCTCTTAATCCATTGCCAGGACAGCAGTGCTGTATTTTTCATGCCTTTTATTTTTGTGCCAGACATGTTTGGCACGTGGGGAGCTGGGAAGGAGGCAGGTGCTGCTGCACCACTACTGCCAAGCAATTCCATCTTTCCCTATGGACTCGAACCCTGCTGCAAACCCACATCCTGCTGGGGCAGTGAAGGTTGTTCCTCTCTTGCTATCATGAGGTGAACAGCATCCCAAGTTTCCCCACTGATGACCCAGCATTCATGTAGGCATTCCAAGTCACAATTCCAAACTTTACGAGGCCAGGAAGCTGAGGGATCTCTGCTTTTTCCCAGCCATCTCCTGTGTTGTTTGGAGCTTTGCTTGGACAAATTTCTTTGTATTTAAACACGGTTTTGACTTTGCTCTCATCCTCTGTTTTTCACTTTTATTATTCTGCTTCTTTAGCTGCTTCGAATGACAATTATTTCACATCTAAATTCTGATACTCTTGACTGTTGTTGCGGTGGGTTGCTGGAAATTGAAAGCCAGTTGCTTTGCCAAGGTTCAGAGATCTTGGAAATGTTTTAGCATTTCACTGACAAGCCTGAGTGCTTGCCTTCCTCATGCTTGGGTTTCTTTTGCATGGAAGTCATGCAAGGGCTGAGTGTCTGACAAGATGGCTGGTTAGCTCCTTGCAGGCCTGGGGAAAATAAAAACAGCCTCTCTCCTCATCTTTCAGTTCTTCTGAGACTTCAGGATAACCATATATAGGCAACAAAACCAAAAAATTAAAACCGTTTTTAGACAATTCAGAAAACTGCAGGCCTGAGCACCATGAGTTTTAAGTATGAACTCCGTTCAACACAGCTTTTTCTGAGCATAATTTTGCCTTTAGATGAAGGCTGTGTCACACCTTAGTTGTTGTGCAACATCTGCATCCCTGGAGCACTCAGAGAGCACTCATTTTTGAAAGCAGTATTTTTTATTATATTCAATTTCACCCATAATACATCAGCTCAGTTGAAGTTTTGTATCTCATTAAACATACAATTGGTTATTTTATGCCTTTCCTACCTCACATAATAGCAAAAGTTGGTCATTGTTCTGTGGGCTCATCCAATATCTCCTAAATACAGAAGTGGAATGGTTGAATTTTTACAGAAATAACTTCAAGATCAATGATAAATCTAACAATAAACTGAATATGAAGCCCTTTATTAACGTTTCTGATTCTACAAAAGGAATGTCAACTGGAATTTGCCTCTGTTTAACCTTTAACAAATGGTCTTCCATAGCATCAGCACAGATCTTATAGCATCAGCACCCAATATTACACGTTCAGTTCATGAGTTAACCAAGGATGTTTTAGCCCTAGCAAAAATTTACATTTTAATCTGAGCATTGAATTTTTGGAAAAATGAGCTCAGTTACTGATGTAGACTAGGAAGAACTGCTTAAATGTTACTGGAATTAGACATTTCTATTTGTAGTATCTTAGTGTAGAGTGCAGAGTTAATCCATAATATGTGCAAGCAAACAAGAGGATCCTGCATTTCAGTTGCTCGTTAAGCTCTTTCCAAGAGAAAGTATTTTTCATTGAATTCTTTGTAGATGTTCTTGTTTCTCCCATTTGAAGGCTGGAGAACGGTAACAGTGGTAAAAAAAGGCCTCAAAAAAATCCAAGCCCTGAATATGCAAACCTTATGTATTCAATGTGAAAGGGAATTTGGTCATGTGCTTCGTTCTTCTAACAAAAAACTTCTCTTTGTTCAAGAAGTTTATGTCCTTCAAAATATGGGGAACTAGGAAGTCACAGGATTTTAAGTGTTTTGTAAAGGCTGAGTGAATGATGCTGGAACATCCCCCCAGTGCTAGAGACATGGAGGACTGAGTAAATATTGCAAAATTGTCATGTTGGGAGTGGTAAACAGGCAGAAAAGGGGAAATCCAGAGGCATATCTTGACTCTGGGGCAGGTGCACATACACTTGCCTTGACCAGACAGCTGATGGGAGGGGAGTGATCATCTCTGCTGACCCCTGAGAACAGGCTTTGCCATCAGAGATATAAAAGGTGGAGAGAGCCTCTCTACCTTGGTGGCCCAAACAGTTTTTAAACACATTTTCTGAGCTGCCCCTGTATTTCTGCCAGGTCTGGAAAGACCTTTGTGATGAAGTGTTCCATATCACTGCAAAGCATGAATAGCAAATTACATTTTATGATGCTAACTAATACTTTTCCCTTAAAACTTAGCACAGGAAGACCTCTGTAATGCATTCAGAGTCAGACAGCAGGGACCTTTGGGTTGGAGTGTGAAAGAACTGTGGCCTTGTAAATTAATCATAAGTGCTGGGAAAAATGTGCTTCAATAGGAGTTATTAATTCCATGTTCTTGCAAAGCAGTGACATCATAGTATGCAAAAGTTCATGGTTTCATTTCATAATAAAGAAAAACACAGCTTGAAAAAAGCCAGATGACTTTCCTGTCCCTATTTCTCTCCTTAATTAAAGATTCCTCATGGGGTGTGATTCAAATATATGAAATATTCAGGTATTTTGATGAAAAAGAATTAAACTCTCACACATTGTCCTTCTTAGCTCAGTGCAGTTATCTGACTATTGGTTGTGAAACCAGATAGCTGCTGTATGAATTCAGATACACTGCTTGGCTTTTGGAGTGTGCATTGATAACTTTGCCTTCTAGGTTCAGGAGTAATTTCAACTGTACGGTGTTCTTGTAGCTGGCTTTAAGTTTTCCCCAGTTAGGCTGCTTTTGTCTTTGCCAGTAATTTTCGTCAGATTTCTGTATGGGGAAAAATCAGCCAAATGGGCTTAACTGTTAAAAAAAAGACTTTTTTTTTTCCTTAAAAACTGGAGAAAATTTCCTTTTTGTAGTTGGGAATTCAAATTTAGTGGAAGAGTACATCACTAGAAAAGATTAAATTTTGAATGTCTTTATTAGATTCCTTAGCTTTTAAATTTCCCAGACTTTCTTGTAGCAGTGAGATTTTTGCAGCTCATTAGGAGTCAGGTTTTTTACTACAAATATACCCATAGCTTCTGTAGGCTTCAAAAATAAAATACCTTCTTCTGTAATGGATAAGGAGTCTTTTTTCTTCTTTTTGTTTGTTTTTTTTTTTCCCACAGCTGAAATAACTCCATTGTTTTCAACTAAGACCTTAGCTTAAATATTATTGTGCAGATTTTTAAAAATGTTAAACTATCAAATCCCAGTTTTGCATTTTTGAAACCAAACTGCAGTTTTTTCAATTGAAACAAAATAAAATAAAATGCAGCTTTCAAAAAACCTCGGTAACAAATTATTCCCCTTTCCTCATCTCCTTCATTTTAGTTTCTTATTAAATTAAAATATTAGCATTCTCAACTATTCATCCCTTTTTGGATATAGGGAACCTGTTTTTCAATCCCTTCCCCACACATCTTTTCTTGGAGAAAAGTACCCTGCCCAGTTAAGTTTATCTTTTCTGTTCTCTTTGTGTTGGCCCACACTTGGGAAAGTGGAAAATGAGGTCAAAGGCAGTGCTGAACTAAAGGGTAATGGAAAATACAGGGAGGCCTGGGAGGAAGATTTATGACCTCCATCAGGAGAATTAGATGACAGGATAAAGCAGGGAGAGGCTTTGGAGCTGGCTGATAAAGGAGAAAACTGCAAGGAGCTGAATGCTCCTGGGAGCGTTTGGAAGAGGGATGGGACTGATGGAGTTGAGAGCAGCAGAGCAGGGAAGCAGCAATGCCAGAGGGGACGGAGAAGGTCCTGGGGGCCAGGAAGTGAAGCTGTGGCTATGGGTGGGCTGGGGACCAGAAGCCTGGTGCTTGGGGAGAGAGATGGAGAGGGAGCCTGGCAGAGGGGGAATCATGTACAGGGCTGAGATTTAGGGCAGAGAAAAGGGAGGAGAGACTCCAAGTATGATCTGCTGTTCATGGATATGGGGACTAGCATGGGAAGCATAGTAGCAGGAAATAAGGAGTGGAAACAGAATGAGGAAAGTGGGAAGGGAATGAAAAAATGAGTATCAGGTAAGAAAGAAAATAAATTAAGTTGAAAGTGTGGTTAGGAAAGTCTTTTCTTCTAGAGCTTTGTTTTCTCAACTGTCAGCAGGGATCAGTGGAAACTGGCAGAGTGTCTCTCTCTTCACTTCATGCAGTGATCCACTGCAGGCTGCCTTTGCTTTAGTTACTCTGATCATTTGGGGAAACTTGAGTTATCTGCACTGAATCAAAAGATTCCTTCCCTTCTACTCCAAGCAGGTGTCTGTATCAGTTAGATGGTGGAATTTTAACTATTACTTACGCTAACCTATGAATTTGTGCTCTGAAAAACAATATTCAAATGCTACTAAGCTTCAAAACCAAAGGCTCAAAAGATGGGAGATGCCAGAACTAAAGATTTTGTGGGAAACTGGTAGAATGCTTAATTAAAAATGGTTTTATGTGCTCTTGTTATCACTTTAATCTTTCTATAAAACATGGGCAACACTTGTAATGAAATACTGTGAGCCTCCACACACACTCTCAGAGCTTTGGGGTCACTGGATGAAGGTGCACTGAAAGCAGCAGTGACTGATTATGTTTAGAGAGGGATGAAAGTTTGAGATTTCTGGTCTGTTTTCTTGCATATGGGAAATTTTTTATGTGATTTCTTTCAGGACACTTTGATTTCCTTCTGCAATCCCAACTTATACCACAGTGCTGCTACCTTAAACTGCTATTCACTTTGAAGTTTATTCCTTTTTAACACAAGTAAAATAATAATTTCAGCCTCTCTGAGGCCCAGGAATGCAAAGTGGAATAGATTTATCTGTCTCGTCCTCTGAAAATTGTAGAAGATTCCAGGAACTGTGGTTTTTCTAGTGCAGTGGGCATATCTGTATATTACTACTTGCAACAGATGGAAGAATAATGCTGTTAGTTCTTCTAAAAATGCCTTTGTTTTACAGACAATGAGACCAGAGGGAGTTCAATATGTTAAAGACAGAGGCACTGAATGGATTCTACCAACGTTGTGAAGAAAAGAGGTACCATTTATTTTCATCTTATTCTGTTGTATTTGTCTACTCTCTACTCTGTTTTACATGGATTTTATAAAATGATTCTTTATGTGGGTTTTTAACTTTTTGAAAAGCACTAGCAAACTGTCTCTGACTGATTTATCTTACTGCCCTGATGCTGTCCTTGCACAGGGATGTATCTGCAGAGACTTGGACAGAGTCCTTCCCCAGACAAATCTCTTCTAGATTTACTGGTACAGGAATACTCCATCATGGTTATGTGCCAGACAAGATTATATTCCCCTTATGCTGTTATTGTCCTTTTTCCTGAGCTGTCCTGGGTGCACCAGAGCTTACTAAGGAGGCAGACATTGTAACTTACTCAAAAGAATTTCTTTAGTGATGAATTGCCAGAAAGGCTCCTGTGTGACAAAGGGTGAAAGCAGAGAAGTTTTTGGTGGGCAGTTTAGTCATACATTGCTTCCTGGGGATGCAGGAATGAGTGCCAGGTCAATTCTGATAGAGAACTGGAGAGGGTTATCTTGCAAAAAACTCGATTTTTATGCTGAAATCACGTGTAAAGGTCAAAATGCATATGGCACAGACCATGCAGAATAGTGTTTAAAATGTACCCCAGTACAGATGAGTTGTACTTCAGACTTAAGAGGACTTCATGAATAATGCAAAGAACTTCAGATGGCATGAAACATGCATTTTACTTTCTGCAGGGGGTAAAAGCTCATGGCTGAACAGCCATAGAATGTGAGAGTAGCTGCAGATCAGCAATGTCTGTCACAAGAAAAATAAGTGGTCCTGTTTGCTCAGCAGGTGTTCTCAGATGAGCAGGAAAGAAAATGAGTCAAGAGTTCCCTATTTCATGTATTTTCTCTTGTACCCTTAAAAAAAGCCACCCTGTGCATCCCAAGTGCAAATGCATCTTTCTCAGAACTCTTTATCAGCATAACAAGTTGATTTTGGCTCCTTGTCCTTAAAGAAATACTGAAGAGTAACAAAACTCATTTCGAAACTCCTAACCACCTCCACACATTTTTTTTTTCTGCTGTTGCAAATGAAATGGTTTGTGGGAGAAAAATGCTAAGAGAAGACTAAAATGGATCCTGCAGTCAGAAGGCCGTCTGTAGTGAGAAAAGCCGAAAATATCCGAGGCAGACGCCAAGTACTGAGATGAGCTGAAGTCTGTGAATGTGGCCTTGCTTTCTGAAGGCCATGAGCCTCTCATTTCCTCATGCTTCTGTTTGCCTGCTTTTCTGTTGTGGTAGAGTGGCTGATGTTTATAGGGTGCCTGCTAACCCACTACCGCTTACAGAGAGAGAATTGAGAGGCAGCTGCAAAGGACTTGGGTAGGGTTTGAATGCATGCCTTATATAAAGAAAAAAAATCTGGAAGCTTTTTTCGTGTATGAATTACCCAACTCTTTTTGTTGGCAAAATGAGGCTGGCATTGTAGTGAAGACTCAAAATACTTGAAACCTCATTTGGAGCTAAATCCAGGAAAACTATGTCCGTAGCTTGTGAGCCTTTTTGCTTCCTGATTCAGAATGGAAAAGGAGGCAAGGATCTTTTCTGAACTTCAACACATAATATGGCTAAGTGTTGTAGAAATTCCAGGTCTCTCTGTTTTTTGTCTTCTGCTTTTCCCATGTGCTCGTTGCAGATTTCATACCCACACCTGTCATGGGGAGCCACTTTACAGTGCAGCATTAAGCCAGAGAGTCCATCGGTAGCTACAAATTTCTACTGCTGGAGAAAGCTACAGGTGCCAATTAGATTTCCTTCAGCAGGCATATTTCCTCTGCCAAATTCACTGAGTTTTAATTAGGAATGGGACCCCTTGTGCCTGGTGTAGCTCAGCACACAATTCAAGCTTGTTTGCCTGCTCTTTTCCAGCAAAAGGGCAAACACAGCTCTTAGCTTTACAAAGGGAAAGGAGAGGAACTAGGCAGCTGAAGGCATTGCTTCTAACTTAGAGTGATAATACGTTAAATTATTAAATAGTTGAGCTATGCACAAGAAAAATCTGACACAGATTTTGTGAAGACAGATCATGACAAACCAATCTAATTTCTCTCTTTGTCAAGGTAATTTTCCCTATCAGATAAGTGGCTGTGATTACAGATCTTTATGAAAATGCAGTCAAAGAGAAGTTTTCAGTGACTCATGCTCAAGCACATTTTTTGGGGGGAAGAAAGATGTCTTGGGTAGTGTCTGGTACATTATCCCAGATAAGTAGTAAGAGCTTGGCTGAAGGACTAAAGAGCACATGAATAAAATTTTTGAGTAACACCACCCTGAGAAGGGTTGCAAGACTCTGGGGCTAAAACTACCTTTCAGAATTATCTCAGTGACCTCGAGAAATGTTTGTTCTGAAATTTAAAAAAAAAAGTGACATACAATAAAAATCAAAGTACTGTAGTTAAAAAGGAGAAATCAAATCCTCAAGTAAAACTAAAGAAGCTGACAAAGTAGTAAAGAAATGCTTCCCAATATCCAGACTAAACCTCCCATGGTGCAGCTTTGAACCATCCCCATGCATCCTTTCAGTGGATACCGGGGAGAAGAGATCAGAGAATCACAGCATGGTTTGGGTTGGAAGGGACCTTCAGAATCATCTAGTTCCCATCCTGCTGTCACGGGCAGGGACACCTTCCACTAGACCAGGTTGCTCAGAGCTTCATCCCACCTGGCCTTGAACACTTCCAGGAATGGCATCCACAGCTTCTCTGGGCAAGCTGTGCCAAGGCCTCACCATTTTCTCCACGTTCCCCTCCTCAGGAAGCTGGAGAGAGCAGTGAGGTCACCCTGTGGCCTCCTTGTCCCTGAACTAGACAAGCCCAAGGTCCTTAGCCACTGCTCATGGGACAGTCCTTCCACCTGTCCTTCCAGCCCTTTCTCCAGCTTTGTTGGTCTCCTCTGGATGCTTTAGAGTACCTTAACATCCTTCGTAAATTGTGGAGCCCAGAACTGCACTCTGCATTCACAGTGAGGCTGCACCAAGGCTCAATACAGCAGGATGATCCCCTGTTCTGAGTGGCCGGTTATTTATTGGTGTTTGACAGATCCCAGGGTGGGGTTTGCCTCCTCAGCTGCCAGGGCACACTGCTGTCAGCCAGGTGGCAGTGGTGGGAGAGGCTACAAATCTAAGTTTACATGTATGTCTCAGGTTTTTGTTTAAGTTCATCAGGAATGTGTAACCATCCTCAGAGGCTTCAGCAGAAAATGATCTAGAATCTACAAAAGCTATCACTGATAATTCAGATGAGCATCATTCCTCTCAGTGAACCAGTACTGAAGTGATGTTCTTTGCTGTTAGGATGCTCTTGCTGCTAGTTGCCATCTGCCTTGAGTCCAAGATTTCATGCTTCAGAACTTCTGTCAGTAGCTAACTGAAATTTTCTAGCCAGACTTCAGTGCATGTCCATTTTTTTGCATATACAGACAAGCATTTGCTTCTAAATCCGTCTGTACCAACAGCTGTTGTGTTTTACCTCAGAATCAATCCTGCTTTAATGAGCAATAGAGCAATTTATTTATATGGAAATTCCTCAAGTGTAGTTTTCAATATATTCTGGTGTCTTTCAAGATTAAAGGGACATGTTGTGAATATGTCTGTCATTAAAAAGAAATTAAATGCATGGTTTGATGTAGATATTAGTGGTGCATTTTCCAAAAGGCACTGCATAGAAATGTTAGATGAATGAACTGGCTTTATCTACGAAACCTTTTTTGTTTTGTTTCAGCACCATTGTGTGTGGCCCTTTATCACATGCAAGAGGAAATCCTCACTTGCCCAGCTGAGGAGCAGCAGCGGAGCTGCCCATCCACAAACATCCCCAGAGGAGGCACTTAATGTTTCATAGCTGCAGTAATGCTCTTTAGAGGTGCACATGATAGAAGCTCGGAATATAATGAGATACTTGGAAGGAAGAAATGCCAGTGAAATGGATTGAGCTGTGTGGTTTGTTCTGGATTTTTTTGTAGGAAAAAATCTTCCCCTGTTCAGTCTAACTTGTAACTATTATTGGTATTTTGCAGATACAGAGCTGCATCATTCACAAAGCCCCCACCAAAACAAGCTGTTGACAGAGCCAAGTGACTTCAAGAGATTTCCTAAGCCACAAGGATGGACTGTGACTGTAATCCATGAGAACCTGACTCACTCTTCCAGACGTGTTTCCTGGCTCTTACAACCACTGTTGATAACCAGAGGCCAATCTGAAGTTGTGCCAGGATGTGTTTGTGTATGGTTGCTGTACTGAGAAGTTGTGTGTTTTGATTTGCACGTCAGCTACTGCTGTCAGTCATTTTCATGCAAGTTGTTGTCTCTACCCTGTGCAATTCCAGTGAGATAACACAGTTCTCAAGCAGAGCAGAATTTGGCACACCATGTTGACCAAGCTTTATTTTAAGCTTTCCTTGTGTGCCATCTCAGTGTGGTGTCTTCATATCATGAACATGGTTGTCTTTAGCAAATGTGACTGTTCTGTGGACAAACCAATGTGAATGCAGTACCTCAATAAAATCTGGCATTTGTGTTGTATTTTTCTTAATTTATTATTTCCCTCCACCTCTTCCTCAGAAGATTCTTGTGAATCTTGAAATTGTTTTGATGGGAGCATTTTCTAACAAAGGTGAAGTTAATAATGAATTTTTGTTGGGAAGTTCAGATTTTAACAGCTGTTTTCACTGTGAATGGTATACACTGAAATGAATTGAAATAAACATCCAAAATTGTTTTGCAGATTCTTCATCAGAACATGTTGGAATATTTCTTGGGAGGCAAACTAAAATTTTCCAGTAGTATTTCAATTTGGAGCACTAATCTGTGAAGTGTTGAGCTTCCTTCAGGTAATCAAAGAGCTCTAATTGCACCTTTTATTTCCTCAGAAGTCTTACGAACAACCAAGACAATCTTAACTGTCATATTTCAATTGTCAATTTTTTCAAGCTTTCAGTCTTGAAATCATGAACATTAATGATAATGATTTCTTTTCATCTTGTGGGGGTTCTTTAAGGTGAGTGATCAAAAGAATTTCAAAACTGTTTAACCATGCTGTTGATACTAAGGTAGTAGATAGCTTATACCTTCCATTTGCAGATGAGGCCTAAAACATTTACCTACCTTGTCAGTTTTGTCTGTGTTTATACTTCAACTTGTTAAGACAAAATCCTTGTCTACTGTTTGGGAGTGACAACTTTTTGTGTCATAGTGCTTGAAATTTAAACTCTGTAGTTGTCTGGTACTGTGCATCAAAACCCCAAAGTGTTTCTGATCTCATCTACTCTGGTGTGAAATAATACCTCCCAATGCCTGGTGTGAAATAGTGCCTCCCTATTCTCTAATGAAGTAGAGAATGTGGTGTATGTTCTTCCAATAGCTGTCTGCATATAATATCTCACTAAACTGCTATTTGCCACTGTGGACTTGGAGAAAATTGAAACCACATTGGATGCATAAAGAAAATGTTTTTATAACAACAGGACATAAACCTGATCTTCCAGCCTCATAACTTTCTTGATTGGGACTGTCAAAGAGCAGAAGGGAGAAGGATTTATGAGTTTTGCCATCTGGTTTCCTTGGAGGATAGCAGCCATGAGATAAATGTTCTGGAAGCATATGCTTCATTTTGAACCACCAATAAAAGATTTATGGAAGCTGAAAAAAAAAAGATTATTTAAGTTATTTTAACTTCATACAAATTTGAGTCAGCACTTCTTTAATTTTTAAATTCTAAAGATACTTAAAAGTAACAAGATGTACTCGATATTTTGAATGTTGCAAGATCAAAATATCTTTGATTTCTATCTCTTGGGCAATTTCAAAATCTTTGATTCCTCAAATAACAAGGTTATTTTCCCCTCGGATACTGGGCTTTTCATTCATTTTGAGTCTCTTAAGACACCAGAGTAAGAGAATAGAAGTAAAAAACAGAATGCAAAAAGAATGGTTCCAGTTATTTGCCTGTGTCCAATGTCTGTTTTTGTTTTCCTGTCACTGTGTTTAGGAAAACCCATTTCTTTGCCCTTTTAGCTAGTTGTTTTGTAATTGAGGGTTTCTAAATGTCACCAAAAAGTACCTCCCACACACGTTTGATTAGGGAATCAGCACACTGCCCAGAAGAGCTTTCAAATGTAATGTGCAGTCAAAACAAGGGTGTCTCCCTTTGCTTAATAGGCATAATAAGCCTTAACGTACTTGTTAGACATAGCCCTAATTTTTGCCCTGGGAACATTTTAAGCTTAAATTGCTTAAATTACCACATAAAGCAAATTCAGGGCTGTTGTACCATCAGCCGTACAGAAGCTACTAAAACTCACAGGAGTTGCTGTGAGCATTTTTTATTGTTTTTCAAAGTTGAGGAGTTTTTCTAATCACAGGACCAAAATAAAAATTGTGTGAAATTGGCCTCTCAGACTGCAGGGTGTAGAAAATGTGTTTGTGTCTGTGCACACACAGACACCAGCAGGGCAGCACAAGCAGCAGCTCCTGATGGATTTCAGTGGGACCAGGCTGGCTGATCCCCACTGGTGGTTCTGGGCCTAGCTGCTTCTTCTTTGGAATCACACTGGCAGAAGTGGCAGCTCACTCCAAAGTGATCTACTTCGGTCATCCCTACTATTCCCTAGATACTGCAATATTAATAAATACCTGTTCACTTGTGTTACTTAATTTGACTTTGGGTCAAAGTAGAAAATCAATGCTGCCACACAATCAATCAAGTATGTAATGACTTTCATAATTAATCCCTTTTGAGTATAATTTCTGAAGGTTTTATCCTTTGCAATTTTTAGTTTAGGGAAGAAAGACCTTCTCAAACCACTACACTACCAAAGAGAAACCACAGTTTTACTGAATGAAAATAATGCCTGTTTTAATTATTTTTCTAATATGACAAATGCTAGAGATCCTCACAACTGTTACATCCTTCTAGTTTTGGAAAAATTGAAGCAGGAAAAGCATAAAGATTCAGTACTACCTAGGAATAAAAATGAGAAGCTTTAAAGTTCTGTTCTGTTAGTCTAAAGCCATAGGAATCCTGTCTTTGAATGTGAAGTGAGGAATTTTAAAATTTGTCCTATAGATTTTGAAGTGATTATAATTACAATGTCGATAATTGAGTGTTTATGGAAGATCTTGTTCTTTTCATACTCATTTGTTTGAAAGTCTAGGAATTTAAGAAAAAAGTACATATTTTAACTGAATAGTGGGGTAGAGATCCAGTAATGCTGTATTAAAAGCAGAGGATGAGAGAATTCTACAATGGACTGGCTTTTGGAGAATCAGCTCTGAGCCAAATGAAACTATTTCTGGTTCAAAAAAAAAGAGATCTCTGCTGCTGAGAGAAATTGAAAAAGTTGAAAACCTCATCTGAACAACGCCCATCAGGATCTCTCCAAGTTCCCAAGACCATTTATTTCTGGATCTTTGGAACAGGTGCTGGTTTCTAGTGCTCAGTGGGATTATTGCACTTAGCATCCCTTTCCTGTCATTCTGTAGTTCCTGAGTGTGGTACAGAGGTAGAGATAAGTGATTCAGATATATGTGTAGAGTGTGTATAAAATCCCTTTGTATGGGAAGAATCTACACAGGCATCTCTGAAATCCCTAAGTCTATGACCAATATACTTAGATTTCACGTGTATTATCAGCCAGCTACTTGAAAACATCTTTTTAGTCCCCTCCATTATTCCTATGTTTTTTCCAACACACAAACTGTTGAAGAGCCTTGCTTTATATACTGAGAGTACGTTTTGATGGCAGCAGCAAAACAGAGTGGTGAAATTGATTAATGGAAACAGCGTAAGTACTAAGAGATGCATATAAGCACATTTTTTGCATCTGATGTTTCAGGATAATAAAGCTGAAGAGTATCTTATGAAACCACAGCTTCCCTTTCCCCCAGGTTAAAAAGAAGCTGGTGGCAAGAGGGTATTAAGGACCGTGATTATTTTCTTTCCTCCATCAGCAGTGCTGAGCACTTACCAGATAGGTCATGCAGTGTGGCCTAGAGA
>WEKY01002070.1:78532-103942 GCA_013390045.1 Picathartes gymnocephalus | reverse complement strand
AACATTTTTTCTGGAAATTAAAAAAGAAAAGATACTGCATGCTCCTTGGTAGAGAGGGTGTGCAAATCTGCATGTTAGGGATCTTACCCATGGCCAAACCCCAAGGACAAAACCAGATGCTTAAAAATCTCATTACTTTTGTAAGGATCTCATCAGGGGTGGTTGAGGACAGCTTTTAGTTGTGATTGGTAATTGGTGTAGAAAAAAATATAAAATACTTGGGAAAAGGAGGTAAAGTAAAGCTGGGACCAGCTTGGTTTCACTTAATCCATAATGTTCTTACTTTCCTATCTAAGGACTTTAAAGAAGGCACCTATGTGAATATAGATTTAGAAGATAACAGGATAAAAAACATTACAGGGCATGTGTTTGCTGTGTTAACATACGATTGTTACTGGGAAAACTGATGAAATACTGTGGCATTAAAAGTACTAAAGTATTATTGAATGCCTCACAAAGGCATTAAATTATACCTAAAGATCAAATTCTGTAAGTTAGTAATGTGTATAATAGCTTTCCCCTGTGTTTCTTCTGTTTTTTAAGCAATGTCTCTTACCCTGTAGGATTTTTAAACCCTCTGTGCCCGACCTAGGTGGAAAACTTTTGTTGATAAATAGCACCAGTGGTGTTTGCTATTCAAAGCAGAATTCCTCAAGATCACTAATATTCATTAAACCTGTCTGAATGAGAACCCCCCAAACTACTAATTACCAAGGTGCTGTGCTGCTCACATCAGTAAACTGAGAAACATTTAATTCTTGTTTTTACTTGGAAAGGTTGATGTCAGTTTCAGCTCTGTGATCTCCAGGGCAAGGCCAGCCCTGGAAAATACCCAGGGGTGCATTAGCAGGGGATTTTGTCTAGCCAGGGTGAAAGTGGAGGTGGAGGATCGATACGAATCGTGCCCCGTTTCCCACCTATCTCCCATGTTTAGAAGTGTTCTCCATGGACTCCAGAGCAGTAGAATCCATAGCTGGGGCCTGGAGTCAGCACTGCAGGCTAAGGAAAATGAAAGAAAGCTGCCACTAAGTTAGAATTTTCTGTATACACGTGGTCTCCCAGGTTTGGTTTGCCGTGGCAAAAGTACATCCCAAACCCATAAGTTGTATTTCATCCTTGTAGCAACTCTGTTTTCTCCGGAGAAAGAACTCTACAATTTTAAATAGTGTTGATGTTTTCCAGTGCTCCTTATTTCTAGTGTAATGATTTATGGTCTTGGGCCTGATAGGCAGAATAAGTAGATTCCCTGGTGGTTTTCTGGATGGGAACATTTGCCAGGCCCTGAGCAGCACAACTCATAACAGCGCGTTAAGGCCATATTTGCTTTTAATCTCTGCTTCACTCTGTGTGCCGGCAATTTTGAGGAATAATTGACATTACCTTGAATCCAATGGTCTGCGTACACTTTTTTATGAGCAGACATGATCTCACTCTGCTTGCTAGGAAAATATCATCTCCAAACAATGGGTTAGCAAAGCCCTGAGTCTGGGCTGATATCTGCATTTGCTCAACTTCAGGACTGTGCTGTATGGCTCACAGCCAGCCTGGAACACAGGCTGGGAGAGCTCAGGAGGGAGCAGGAGAAGAGAAAAGAAAGGTGGTCTGGTCTTAAGGAAGTTGAAGTGAGGTTTATAAAACAGTCTGTAGCCTACTTCTCCATCAGACCACGTGAATTAAGCACTTTGCTGCATCTCCAGATACCTGGATGTAATTAAAAATCTTGCTTAGTGTGAATTAATGTGATCGGAGTCAGAATTCTTCTTGCTGGGTGCTTCCTTTAAATGAAATATAACCTAATTATGCATACCAATTATCGAGGAATGTGTATCATAGCTCCCTCAGCACAATTCCAGAATATAATACCAATGGCTTAGTGTTTGGTCTAGTACAATGCTGCAAGTTTGAACACCATGTGATTTTTAAGCGATGCAAAAAGTCTGTGAACTGCCATTGTACAGATTTTGTCTTCCAATACCCAGTTCTAAAATAGCTGTTCAGTTTTCCAGCTTTATTTATGTGGCTCAGAAGGGCAAAGGACTGAACTAAAACAGTTTTTCCAAAAAAGAGATTTCATTAAAACCTGACATTCAGCTGCTAAAGAATTCCCCAGTTGCCATATGAAAACTGAAGAGTGTTGAGGGATATTAATGACGTGCTAAGCCATATCTGCCTTTGCCTTCCAAATTAGAAACAATCAGAATTAGCTGAGAAAAAAATTGCTTCAGTCAAATCAAATTTTAAAAGATACAAAATTATTAGAGTGAGGTAAATTCATGGGGAATGGGAAGGGCAGCTGGAAATGTGAATTAATCAGCAATACAGATATGGAGATCAAGAAAACCAAATTGTTCAACAAAATTGTAGCAATGTTGTTTTATTCGTCTTCCCAGACAAATAACAAATTGGATTGTCTCTCTATTTTACCACTGATTAAAAAGCTGAAAGAGCCATTCTGGTGTGCCAGAGGATTACAAGAGAAGGCATCCAAGTGTACAGTCTGGGCACTGCCACTGCCTCACACACACTCAGCACAGACAGCTGCTCTCCTCTTGTCTCCCTCAATACGCCACTGGCTCTTGGTACCTAAATTCTCTGTGTTTACTTGGGTTTTTAATGAACATTGCAGTCTTCATCACCAGGATGAAATAAAGAACTTGAAGCACAAATAATGGGTAAGGTACTGTATCTGGTATTTCAGAGTGAGACAGAGAGTAGGCTGCTTTATTACTGAATTAACAAAAGCAGCTCTAATTAACAGGATGTTAATTGATCTGCCAGATTATGTACAGACCACATGCAGTCCTCCTATGGAACTGAACCAGCACCCTCCAAAGAGAAAGACAAAGCTGTTGCAAGTTATGCTAAAAATGTGACCATCTTTAATGTTGGGCATAAAATTCTTATCCAGAGGCACAAGAAGGCTTATGATAGTGGATGACGACATCCACTGGAACAAACCTCTGACTCCAATCCTTTCAGATAATCCAGAATCTTAGTGGAAGAAGAAAGCAGATCGTTTTGGTAGCCAAACAGTATAAATTATAATAAATTATCCTTTGAACAAGCTACTGATCCTCAATGTGTATATATACATTTTGGGAAAATGGGAAATTTAAAAATGCATCCTAAGTGTATATCAAGACTCCACCGAAGTGCTTTCATCTTCATTTTATGCAATGCAAATTTATTTCTCTTTTGCTATTCATATTCCCAGTTTAAGTGAATCAAAAAACAACTTAGACTTTTAAAAATTATAGTATTAGCATGAAGAATAATAGACATCTTTCTTTTGGCACCATGGGAAAGCTGCAACAATTTCTTTAAAGAAGAGTCATAAATGCCATAAATCTAAATTACCAGGGAGCAGATGCAGAGACTAGCTGACTATCATTTGCTGTTATAAAATAAAGCATCCTTTTATGCAAATGAGCATCAGTGATACTGGGATAGGTAAGGACACATTAGGAAGCTTAGGAGCCAAGTTCAGTATTCTGGTTTCTTTAGCATGATTTCTGTGACTTTTAGCTATTTCATCCTGTCCATGTGGTAACTTCACTATACATTCCTGCTCCCAGTCTCTTCCAGGTCACCTTGCCTTACCACCTTCATTTGGCATTAGGCTTGCACCAGCCATGGTACTTCAGCAGCGTGTCCTCCCTCCCTCCCATCACAGCCCATGGGCTTCTAGCACCCCTCCCCTTCTCTGGTCCTGTAAGGTGGAATCTTACACTGTTCAGGATTTTTTAAAAAATTAAAGATGAACAAAGCTATTTTTATGTCAGCCATAACTCCCCACCCAATCCATTCCTCCCAACCCAAACCCTGCTGTACAAGCAAAATGGGTACAACACAGCAGGTATGTGTTAAAGGCAGAGTCTCTCCCAGCATCAGGTGGGGACTATAACACATGGCTTTCCATTCTGGATTCCTCTGAGAGTCCTGCAAAGCAACTGCAGTTAACAACTGCTGCTGCAAGGAGTTTCTCGTTTTTAAAAGGGTTTTTCTCCTTCCTTCATTGCTATTTGGAAGCAATGGTGTTAATTGATAGAGACCCCTTGCAGTCTGCAGTTCTAGTTAAGGATTGCTATGGATTGTCACAGGAGCAGAGCACTGGATAGGAGCAGGGTTCTGCATATGTTTCTCTTGTTAAAAGCAAAAGCCAGTCAAGGGAAATAATAGCCCAACGTGAGTTTTATACTGCAGTGTAGATGGGTGGAGCAGATGTTCTTTCAAACTAGCAACTGAGGCAGGACAAGGACAAGTGTAAACTTCTTGGCAGCGTGCCTGTGCATAGTTCAGTGTTCACTTCAAACATCAGGATTGCTGAATCCAGTATTGCTGAATTTCCATGCTGAACCCATGCAAAGGTTTAGTTCAATCCAGCAGCTACCTCAGCATGCCCACTTCCAGGTACTTTGCAGGAAGGAGCCTAAACAAAACCGTAGCAGTGGGCTAAGGAAGAATAACAGTGTGCCAATGGGGGAAGGAAGTTTCTTTAATCTACCCGGATTTTTCCTGAAAGCAAGAATTCTTGGTCTTGTAAAACCAAGAAAATCTTTTAAAAGCAAAGCAAGACGGCTACAGCTGCAAATGGTATGTTTGTCTCACCCTCTTTTTAACAATCTAAATATTAGCTGGTTTCAGCTATTTGTCCACACTTCTGTAGCCAGTGGAAATAATAGTCAGCAACCATCACTTGGCTATTCCTCCTGGCTCAAGAGAAAGATTCCACCCTGCAGCAACATGTGTTCCTGCTATTTGCTTTTGGAAGGGACCCAGGTGGCTGTCTTGAGGTAGAGATCAGCCTTTCAGATACTTGTAGGCAGGAGAGAGGGATCCCAAATGGCAAGACTGTGAAAAGCAAAGAGATCCTTAAAGAGTTTTGTCCATCTCTTACAGTTCCCACAAATCTTTATGGAAAATATCATTTGCAGATCAACTCATAGTTTGATTAATAAACTACCTCAGCAGAAAACAGAGAAGCAAACATCCATTGGTACTGAGATGAATAAGCAAGGATCCAAAGCTACCCATCATGAAAACTGCTGGTAGCTTTGCCTCAGGATGCTCTCTTTGCTCCTACTGTTCTCCAACAAAGCTTCTAACATTTGCAGAGTACCAGGAGAGAGGTGACTCTGGTACGTGGGTGCATCTCTAACTGAGAGTAGCAGGGTGTAAAACATTTAATATTTAGTCATAAGTAGGGTGTGACATCCTAGCAGAGCTGTGGATGGCACCTCTGCAGAGAATTAAAGAACCATTTAGGTTGGAAAAGACCTTTATGGTCATCAAATCCAACCATTAACCCAACACTGCCAAGTCCACCCCTAAACCATGTCCCTAAGTGCAACATCTGCACATCTTTCATGAAAATCTATTGATAAGGAGTTGATTCAGACATTGCATTGATTAAACTAGTCTGAATGGAAGAAATGCACTGAACTTATTAATTATTACATGCACTAAACTATTTATTAATTTCTAAAACACATGCTAAAGGAAAAAAAAATAAGAAAACCAGTTAATTTACTTAGAATATGAAAAGTATAGACAAACTTGCTTTATTACCTTTTCTTGTGAAGTGTCTCTCTTCTTATCTGGAAATGGTTTGAACATGTTAGGAGTTTAAGATGCTTTAAGGAGAGGTTGGGAAATGCAAAGAGTGTGTAAAAAGTAATGTAATGATCTGCTTGAACAAAGAATATTTTGTTTTCTGACAGGCAGATTCTGTTCTGATTTTGATGACAGCAAGGCTGTCCTGCTTCACTGACTTTCTTGTACTAGCTCTTATCCATGGCAAATGGACATTTTATTTTATAGCTGCGTATTACATTTATTCTTACACACCATTTGCAGTTTTCACTGCTTCTCATTGGCAATTATTCCTCTTAAAAGGAAAAGATCAAGCAAATTAGTGGGTGGCATTCACGATGAATCCTTCCTCCTTTTCTTTTAGGATACTCCTCAAGTGCAAATGCTGAGAACAAGAAATGGTTCAATACTTTTTAAATAGCTGTCTGTGTCAGGGTTAATTAGATTCCATCAGGTAGCCAGATATTCCTAGAGAGAAAATCTTTGAGTAAAGACATCTGGCTTGGATTTTGGAGCACACAGACAAGTAATATCACAGAATAAAAGATTGTAACTGATGTGGGCTTTCTTCCCAGCCAGATTTGACTCTTGCATTTAAAATGCATTGATTTTGTCTTTTCTGATGGCTGAATTCTAAATTGTAGCACAATATGAGCCAGATTCCTTATGTCAGAGGCTAGGTTTAAATGAGGTGGGGGGATCAGCATTCATTGTGTAGTTTATGGATCCTTACTGAAACTATCACTTTGTCTTGGATAATTCAAGATTTGAAGCAAGCAAATTATTTTCTAAAGCCCAGGCTGAAGATGAATCATGCGTTTAGTATAAAGCCTAATCTCAAAGAGGCAGGACCATGGACAAGGGTATGAAACCTGAGCGGGGGCAGGTTATCTCTGCAAAACCTTACTGCTCTGAAGGGCATGGCCACCTCAGCTCTGCAGGCCAGCATGGCCTGAGATGGCCATGAGAAGTCCTGAGATGGACAAATGAGAAATCCTGATAGTGTTGGGACCAACCCAAATTCCTGCATCAAAAACCAGTGGAAATGGGGATTGATTACTGTAGCAGTTGCAAAGGTGGAGCCAGGTCCATATGTGTTGTGCTGTGGGAAACACACATATAGTAATAAGCACAAGAAATAAATGAGATCTGGAAAGAATCATTGAGGAGGTTTCCAGGTTTTAGAATGTAAAACTGACTTGTTGCTTCAGGTGAATTCCTGGTTAAGACACAGATGCTGTGGGAGTACGTGCAGCGTATTTAATTTGAAAATATTCCCAGAACTTCTTTGCTGCAGACAGAACTTTCTCAAATGAGTAAAGAAATATATTTAATTCTTTAGATCTGAGAGGGTTGTTTTGTGCCACAGATGTCACCCACAGCAAACGTTTTTAATTAAGGGCTCTCTAGCAGTCGTGTTGCCTTTCTCACTTGCCTGACTTTGAGGACAGCTAATTTCTGTGTTTATCTGTTCTACTTGACATGTACATGATGTGCTAATGAAGAGAGAGAGAACAATAATGATGCTCAGTGCTTATACAGCATTTATTCCATTTTACTGCATAAATATTAATTGTGAATCTTCACAAAAGCCCCAAGGAATAGATTAATACTATTATCTTTCTATTTAGAGGAATAGAAGCAGAGGTGAAAGACTACGAAAAGGAAACAGAAGTGCACAGATGTACTTTTCTAAGCTGTCTATAGCTTATGAAAGAGGCCTGTAGATGTTGTTTATAAATCTGATTACAGTTTATATTTAGGTGTTATGGGAATAGTAAATCTTGCCTTCCTCCCTTTTTCCTGGGAACCTGACAAGCAAGGAACAGAAATATCCTTAAAATTTAACCAAAAGATGAGAAAGTTACACCATCAGGGAGGACTTTTCTTCCAAAGGTTTTATTTCAACAGGCATTAAAGATAGTAGAGACTTGGAAACAAAATGAATAAAAGTCACTTGTCTCAGTTAGGCACTGCTTCCCTGCCAGGCTGTTTTCTCCAGCAGAAATCACTCTGCTCCTCCATGCCCTGCCCTGCTGCAGTGCTGTCTGGGCTGCTTTTGTGTCACTGCAGGTCCCCACACCCCAGTCCTTGCAGCTGTCTCTTGAACCTAAAATGGACAAGAAAAAGGACACCTTGTTTTGGGCAGATGGTAACCACTGTCTGTTCTATCATCCAGCTTATGAAAAACTCTCCAGGACTTCTTTAGTAACATTGAATATATTTAGTTCCAAAGAGCAGAAATTAATCTCTTCAACAATTAAGGCATTTGATTCTATGATAGCATTACTATCCTTGAAGAAACATAATACATAAATGGTTTTTATTGCTTGTATTCCTTGAAAGATGCATTTGCCCTTTCAAAACAGAGACATTATGTTCTCAAAATCCATTTCCAATTGAAAAGCCTCCCACTGCCTACATGCAGGTGTGGATGTTTTCTGATTACTGCTAATCAAACTCCAGGATTGCTGCACTTCCCGTGCAAGGGAGAGCAGGATAAATGCATGTTAATGAAAGAGAGGAAGAAACATTAGTCTCAAATGGGTTTACTTTGACTTCCATTGAATTTGCAGAGAGGGAGCAAACATTTATTTTAGATAGAACATGTCAATTAGATGCAATGTTTTTATATACAGAGTACATTATGAAAAATGTGTTTATATCCTTCGGGATGACTACTCTGCAAGGTGAGGTATGAACGAACCCACATCAGTTTGTCTCCTCATTGTGCGAAGGGCAGCGCTGCAGCTTTTTGTGGCTTAGCTTGGGAATGGCACTTGGGGCCAAACCTGCAGCACAGAATGGCCAGGACAGGAGGCAGGAGAAACTTGGTGAGTCCTGGCTTTGCACGACAGGGCAGCACCCAGCCCACAGCTCTCCAGATACTTTGTCAGCACACCCATACAGGGGTGAGCCTGCAGGTTTTGTCAAAGCTCAGGCTTAAACATTTCAGTGGTTTATGAGAACCAGAGTTAAAGACACGCTAAAAAAAACCAAAGCATATACATTTTAATTAGTTAGGCCTGGTTTTAACAAGTTTTTCAGGATTTTCTTCCAAAGTACCACAAGCTATAAGGTAACTTCGAATTTCCAAAGCTGAAAGTGGTGCTGATGACCCTGCCCTCTGCTTTGAACATCAATCCTTGTTTGTACTCCAGGTTCATTGGAGTAGCCTCCTGACTACAGAAGATTTTCCTCCCCAGAGTCTTTCCTCTGAGACACCAGCCAATGTAAAAGCAGTACTTTGACCTCATAGTTAGAGATGACTTCTTCAAATCTTCTTTGTGTTCCTTAGTTAACACACTTCTACTTCTCAGGACTGCCATAGGTACTTTACAGACCGTGTACTGTGAGAAGCAGTGGTTGTGCTGACACCTTTGTAGAGTTGTGGCTTCCAGTTCATTGTGAACTTGGCAGTGAGTCTCTGCTGGTGGCTTTGCTGCCTCTATTAGGTAAGTGCTTTTTCTCAGTTCATGTTCCTCATTCCACCTACTGTCTGGTATTCCTGCTGCCACAGACATTTAACGTGCATAATGCAGTGTGTGACCAGAGCCACATGGAAAGTTCCTTGTTTTCAGTAACAAAATGTACCATTTCCTCATGTAGCTGTTGCAGCAAATGTTGCAGTTAATTTCTTTTAGTGGATTTTGCCACTCTATGACGAGTAGCTGTTTGAGGCAGACTGCAGCTGTGCAAATGTGCACTCACTGGCCCAGTAGAGCCAGGGCAGGGTGTGACTCCTGTCATGTCAGCAGCTTCCTCTGACAGAATTTTTGCTCTGACCAGTTTAATTCTTTGTACTCTTTGCTTCCAGAAGGAAAGCAGTGAAATTACTTGAAGTGGCATCCCAATAAATTTTCATTTCAGTAAATTAAACCACAAGTGATTACAAGACAAAGAGGCTCCTAGTGACTCAGGCTGTTTCTTTTGATTTCTTTTTAATTGTTATTTTATTTTAAAAAAGACACCTGCACAAAGCACTGTACTTAAAATTGTTCATTTCACCCAAGTGGCCCCTATTCAATCTCCTGGCAATCAAAGGAAACACAGATCCCCTCAATGCAATTTTGTTTTCTTAAGTGACCAAATGAAAACTGTACTGTGTCAGTATGGGCAAATTGAACCTCACTGCGTCTTCTGGTTACTCTGAACCATTCACAGGCAAAAACCTTCCTAAACCTTTCTCTCCTTTGCAAACCTCCACATACTTTTGGGGAAAGTGCCTTCCCAGCAGGGCCTGGTAATTGGCTGTGAGTTTCCAGGAGCCAGTAAAAGCAGGTGGATGGGGCTGATCTCTTGTATGAACCCATCAGTTTTTGACAGACAGGCTTAAGGCAGAGACTAAAACATGTTAAAGAACCACGGGATCCTAGCAAGTATGAAGAACATTGTTGTCTCATCCCTTTACTTTTTAATGGAGATTGCTCCCTCTAATATATATAAACATATTGATTTCTCTTTTGAGTCAATGATAAAATGTGTTTCTGCAGCTTTGCTTTTCATTAGGCTGCATTTGGAACTGGTGCCAACAAATCATGATATTGAGATAAATGGGAACAGTGGTCTGTTCCCCCTGGTGTTCCCACTGGGGCCATTGGTCTCTTACATCCAGCCTGTGGTCAGAGATGCTCCCTAAAAGCCCTGCTGTACTTGGGAGGCCTCTGCAAAGGGGTTTAGGAGCTACAGAGATCCTGGCAATCCTTCCTAGTGTTTGCTAGAGCTACCAAGCCAGCACTTGGAATTTTAAATTGTTAGCTCCAAGACCTGAGGGATGCAGTGAATATTAATTGTGTTATACATAGGACTGAAGCCTTTCTGGGGAAGGTGATAAGGCAGCCCTGACCTGATAAGGACAGCTCAGAGTTTTAATGCAAAAAGGAAATGGCAGACTGTGCAAATGGGATCTGGTATTTTATTCTATGGGAATCTAAGAGAATTGTTCAGTGAAAGTGGTCTGAGGCCTTCTGCTAAATGAGGTGCTTGAAAGAAAATGAGCTGAGTCCTTGGGTCGCACCAGAAGCCTTTTTATTGGGCTGGCTGTGTGGGTGAGTTCTGTTTCCACATGGTCTTCACTGGGTTTCCTCTGACTTCCTTTGTCTGAAATGAAACTTTTTGGCAGAAATAAAGATCTATGGATCAATCTTTGCAAAGGACGATGTAACTTTCTATATTGCATCTCATCAAACAAACCTTCAGTGGCACAGTTACCAGATGAGGACTAGAAAACCATGTCAGGCTGCTTATTTAGATCAACAATTCTGGTTTTTAGCTTTGCTTCCCAGGGAGATGACAGAGCAGGGCTGTCTGTGCCAGCAATGGGCAGGCTGCCTTGGATCCTCTTTTCTGGGGAACTGGACCACAGCCATTGGAGAGCTTTCATTTTTCAGTAAAAGTATTTTTAATAAAATCAGGATTTAGTGCACATTATAGCACCTTTACTAGGACAGAAGCTAGGAGGAGCAGGTGTCCATTATTTGCCTTTCATCTAATTCCAGGTACTATTCAGCTGTCTGGGACTTCTGATACAATCTTAGTACTGGCATGAAAATAGCAGCATATCACATGGCAGGTAAATCTCTTTTCTTATCAATAAATAAAGCAATTGATTTCTAGCATATTATTGCAATGACAGAACTAACAATAAAACCTGAAGAGCAGTTACACTTTGACACAGCTGAAAGATAAATCTGGGAAGATCCTTATCTTTAGTACCAGAAGCTACTCTCATTTATTCTGCCTCTCTCCCTCATTGCAATGAACTGCATTTTTACACCGACCCCTTGCTAGGTATCTTGTCTAATGTTGAAAAATCGTAGCTTGTCTGCACCTCCCAGAGTGCTGAAAGGACTCTTGCTCTTCACCTGGTTGTAAACAATACCCTACTGCAATCAGCTTGAACTAAATAAGTACTTGAGGGCCTAAGGAGTCCTTAGACTGCTAGGCCTCCTACTTCTGTGTTGCTGGGTTGTACTTGCTTGCTTCAATATTGTTCTTTTACAACAATGTATTTGTGGTGATTGAGGAGATCATGGGTTCTCTGCTGGAAAGTTTAGTAAACACAGGAAAAAATTGCATGCAGTGACTGAAGCCTCTGGTAGAGGTTGAGCAGATAGCTCTTAGGTATAATAAATATAGATAATTCTGGCTCAAGACAGAGAAACAGACTGTAGAACTGCAAGGCCCCTTATAGCTCAATTTCAATTCAGGTCACACAGGTTCAGCAAACCAACCTGCTAATCACCTTCCCTCTGCTCCTGAGCTAGGCAGGAGCACTGCAAATTCCTGTACAACAACTAAACCCCGAGTGCAGCTTCTGCACAAGCTGCCTTCTCTGTCCTCTGAGCCTTTCTGGTGGGTAAAAGCCAGCAGTCCTGCTTACAAAGATGGGATTGATCTGCCTGTGCACCAGGCATATCCCTGAATTCTCAGATTTGATCATATCACAGAAAACATGAGAGAATAAAAGCAGGAGAACCTTTCTGTATTTGTGACTTTTCCTCTTTTTCTCCCAATCCCAAATTAATGGTGTCCTTATTACTTTTGTGTTATAAGTCACCTCAAGTCCTTACCAGGTTCCCACCTACCCAGCGTACAACTTCTTCATCCACTCACATTTATTGCCTCATTTCCTCAAATTCTGTCTGAGGTACAATCATTTCTGTTCATCTGATGGACCCGTGTTCTTGCTTCCCTCTTCTGCCCCTTTCATCACATTGGTCTCCAGTTTCCACAGAAACTGCAAGCTTCACCTTGCCCTTGGAATCATGGTCCCTTTGTTGCATTTCATGACTGTAGAACAATGTTAATTTGCTCCAGGCATTTAAGTAGAGAAAAATATGTATTTGATTCCCTCCACAAAAGCGTAATTCAAATGAGAGCAGCCTCAGACTACAGAGAGCAGGTTATTGTGCAAAGGTCACTGTGTGGAGGCTTTAACGAAAGTTTCATGTAGCACATAATGGCAAATGAAGGCAGGACCTTGAGATCTCGAGAGGCGACAAGACTGTTCTAATTCCTCTCATGCAAAAGCAACAATGTCCTTAATATAGAAAGCCAGCAAGATTAAGAGACACTGCTTAGAGCTCCCAGGCATTAGCTGTGTCTGCAGTGAGCTGCCCTCCTTTTAGCATGAGGCTGGCTGTGCACCTTGTGCCTCGTGAGGCACTGCTGCTGGTGTGGCTAAATGGAAATAAATACCTGTGTCTGGAGCAGCTGAAGGTGGCCTGTGCTATCTCCTCTGCAGAAGGGCTGAGAGACAAGCCCCAAACCCCGGCCCCTGCTAGCACTTCTCTGACAAGGCAGTGGCCAGCAGGAATACCTCCAGAGATTACCGGGAGCAGCACCTGGAAGGGAAGGGTGCAGCAGGGCAAAATCACCTAACTTGATTCAGTGGAGTCACCTGGAGCTGGTGCTTACCAGAAACCTGTCCAGTTGTGTTCCCACTGCTCCTGAAGGAATGAAAGAAAAACAGAGCAGTGTTTTCATCCTGTGCCCAAATGCCAACTATTAGAGGCCAGCACTGGTAGCCAAGGGAACAGTCCTCCCACAGGAAAATAAGGAAAGCACAGCTGAGCAGCATGTAGAGAGGAGAGAGCACAAAAGGCTCATCTGATTCTGAGAACATTTGGGTTTTGTTGTGGGGTTGGGTTTCTTTTTTTTTAATAGAGATGTCTAGTTCCAACCTTTTATCCATTCAGAGCACTCAGGCTGCCTGCAATCCAAAGTGCTGGGGTACTCTTCAGCCTTTAATGGGTTCTCAAAAGTCTTCAAACAGCTACTGAAATCCCATCAAGTAAATGCACAGCTGGGTCTGAGCTCAAAAATTTCCTCAGGTTCCAAAACTCAGACCTGTGTGTGTTTGTGTGTGTGCACTCACCCACTGGTTCAGCCCTGGCCACAGGTGGGAAGTGAAGAAGCCCGTGTGGAAAGGCTGCATTTCTGTCTCAGCCCTTGCCTCCTCTGCCCTGCATGGGGTTTAAGCCTGGCCTTTATTTGATAAATGCCCATCAACACCCATGTGTTGGTGCCATAGAATCATATCCCTGCCTGGAGTTTCACTCCATATGGATTGCAGGGTTAATTAATGGGGGAGATCTTGGATTGTGAAAGATTTCTGCTTCACATTGTCCAGACACCTTACAGATATCTGAGGGCTAATTTGATCTGATTTGGGATTCTATTCCAGAAAATACCTGATCTGAATGTGCCATGATCTGGATCTGGTTCCTTCATTAAATAAGGATTGAGATGATTTCCTTTAGGAACATGCATAGCTGGAAAAAATGATCATCTGTTTATCTCCAGAGCTAAACAAGGTAGTCCAGCATCTCTAAGAAGTCCTCCCAGGCTCCCTGTTGCTCACAGTGTAACTGTAGCTCTTGTTGCACTCTGGAGACATCAGGGAAAAAAGCAGTTTGATATGACCCTTTCCTGGCATCAAGAGATGCTTCAATGGCCAAATTAAATTACTTGTCCTTTTGGTTTACCGCCTGAGCAATGAGAAAAAATAGAATTCGCTTTGAATTAATTAATCATATGATCTCATTTAGTATAAGGACAAGTAGGTTCTAGCTAGAAATAGTTCCTCTCCTATGCAATTTATTCCTGATCATTTCTGTTGTTAAGCTACCCTTCTTTCCAGACTCTGTTATTTTAAAAGATCCTGTTTTTCTTTACCAGTTCTGCTTTGAGCTGTCCTCTTGGGGTGATTGGGCCAAGCTGAGTTACGCTCCAGCAAGCCCCCTAAAGCAATCACATAGGTCCCAGGCGGGGGAAGTTGATGCTTGATGTGCTGCAGAAAGTGTGCAGAGTCCCTTTGGTTTTAACTGTATTCATAGGCTGAGCAGGTTTGCACATAGCAGGTTCTAACAAGAAACAGTGTTTATGTTTGTCACTTACTGGTTCAGGCCTCCAAGCACAGACAGTACTCGATCAATTCCCCTCCACACGTTCATCTGATCCATTTGCAGTGGCAGGACAAAAGCAGAGAAATAGCCCATATCCTGGATTGCACATGGGTCTTTCTCAAAGAAAATTTTCAAGCATGAAGCTTCAGTGTAATTAGTTTTCAAGGGTGCATCTGTTTCCCAGCCTCACAATATCTCTGGTTCAGCCTAGTGAACAGGAACTGAATCAAAAAGCTTTGTTCTTTCACACTTTACACATCAAAAGATGTTACCCTTTCTTTCTGTCACCCTCTGTATGTCCTCAGCAACATGAATGCCTTTTGAGAGCACCAAGTGAGGTGTGAGCAGCCTGGACTTGCAGCCCTTCAACAGCATGAGCAGCAGGCTGCTGAGCACCAGGTGCCCTGGCTTGCCTCTGGATGCCATTTTCCCAGGTTGTGTGCATGATGCTGGAATTGCACCCTGGCAAAGAACCTTGCCTTTGGCTCTCTAGAGGGGAACATTTCGACTGGAGCTTCAAAGATATTAAACTTTTCCATAGTTTGGCTCAAAGCTCTCATTGATTTTTGTAATGTATCTGCCTGTGGGATGACAGCAAGTATTCTGGGTCAGTACTGAAAAAAGGGGGAAAACAGCCACTGAAATCAAGTGGAGGTTACTTATTTATTCAAATCATAGAGCAAAACTCTTTCTTGAACTTGTTCCCCAAAGCTTGTAATGGGGTAAATAGTACATATATAATATTTCCAGGGCTCTGCTGTATAAATATGGCCTTAGGTTGCAACTTGTAACTGACCAATATCTAAAGCAAAATCATCCTTCATTTGAAAGGACTGAAAGCTTCAAACTCTTACCTAAAGGGTACGGGTGCTGCATAAGAAAATACTCTCTGTCCATAGGCTTTAGTTTGACACACATATCAGGATGGTATTAGATTAGGAAAGACAGGTCGTAGATAATTAGAACCAGTCACTAGGGATCAGCTATCTCCTGTCATTCATAGAACTATATTAACTAGCTGTTGATTTGTGTTGCAGTTTAAACCATCAGTGGATCAGCACTGTCACTACGGTGTGATAGTGTGATCTGGAAATGTCCATACCCTGCTGTGGGAGCAATGAACAGAACAGCCAGCAAACATCACACTTGGGCATTTCATGCTGCAGTAGACAGAAAACAGAAATTATCAAGCCACGTACACTGCAGAGATGTTTTGGTTAAGTATTAAAGGGTGTGGGAAGTTTTTATTCTTTGCTGTAACAAAACCTTTGCTGCTCCTACAGAAACTTTCACTTGTATTGAATTTGTTCACATATTCTGTGGCTTTTGTAACCATGTCAGTCCCTGGCATCTTCTGGTATCAACCCCTGAGTTCTGAGGAACATTTAAAACTTACAGAACCCAGCAGAAAAGAATTTAGAATAAGATCGGGATTCCAAAAATATCTAAAGCTTTTTACCTCAAACTATATATAATCTCTCTGAGGGCCACTGTCTGTTCATGAATACCACAGCATGTGAGCTGCCAGTCTGAGGCAAGTTTGGGTCCCTGTGACAGCTGATGTCACTCCATCTCAGCTTCCCTGACAAGTAAGATACTTTATATTGCCTTTGTGTCAGCTGCAGAACAAATAAGTAAAACAATGCTGTGGAGAAAACATTTCACTTAAAAAGGCACAGAAAATAACTTCTCTGAAGGGCTGCTTGCAGTGTTGACAGTGTCACAGCTTCTTATTTTCTCTTCAGCCGTTATTGATAACACTTGTGCTGAGGTGACTATCACATCTGTCTGGAATAATATTCCATAAATATTATCAGAATGGCATTCAAAGGCCAGTTTCCCATCTTAGTGTTTCTTGGCTTGCAAAGAATTGACAAGTCCCTGCCTTGCTAAATATCATGTGGAGAATAATCAGTTTGGGCCCCTACTGACATCGTGTGACCTGGCACAAGTCAGTAGCTGTTCAGTAACTTGTGCTCCTGTCCTGAGCTACAGATATAATCCAGACTTCCTTCTCAGGAGTTTGCAGAAAAGGTTGTTGCAAAGCAACAAGAGTTTTCTGGGCAGGAAGCTCTATAGGAACATGACTTGCTTCCAGTGGCAGGAGAGCTGGAGGGAAACCAGCCTACTTCTTTTCAATGTTTTTGGTGAGAAAATGAAATGTTCACACCAGGCCATTATGTGTCAAAAGAGGACTGTCAGAATAAGGAACTTCTAACATAAATTCAGGTTAGCCTCATCTTCAAGTTATGAAATTGCATCACAGCCAAACAATTAGCATTTTTCTTTGATGGCTTTCTTGCCCCAACTCGTGTATGGAATGGCTCTCTGAGCTGGAAAGGACTTGAAGTGCACTAGAATGCTGAGGGTGACAACTGCTGTATAAACATGCGGGGTTTTCATCTTCTTTCTTTCTTCTTTTTTACCAGTTGCTAAGAAAAAACTCTCCAGAATATGTTTAAAGCACTGTACTTCAGCTTTGCATAGACAGAATGAGAACTTACAGAGAACTCCCACCACACTCGTGAATTGGAGCACATGAATGCATTGCAATTATGCTGTTCACAAATCTCCATCTGAAATCATCACTCCAAAGTGGGCTAAATTTTATAATTCCATTGCACACAAATGTCTGACTAGTTGATTAGGGTAAAAAAGGATTACAAAAATATTTTTTTAAATATTACAAAACCATATTATGGTATTACAAACAAGACTGCAAAAAACACAGTATAAAAGTATAAAACACATTTGGAACAAATATAACAATGGTAGTTTGTAACTAATGTTAAGAGTAGAAGGCAATAACAACAAATCAGAAATATGTGATATAGTCTAAAATTAATGTAATTACTGGTTATTGTTCTTGCTTCAAGTATGGATTCTGAAAAATGAAACCACTGGGAGGCTACAGATCTGGCAAATGAAATCAGACGTCAAAAACTTGGCACAGAACTGATCCTTATAGTCTTAAGATTCTTGGGGAAATCTGTTTTGTGTGGATTCTGGGCTGTATTGTTGATCTCTGGATCAGGGGTGTCATTATGGGTGCACACAAATGGTCTAATGTCAGGATCTGAATTGAACCCTGGGTGTTACCCCAGCATAGATTACTGCAATAATGATAAAACTGGATTTATTGCTTATTTTCTGATCTGTTTCTTGCTGTGCCATGACTCCTTTTCCTTCCTCTCTCTTCTTGCTTCACCCCCCACAAAAAAGCCTACCCTGAGCAGAACTGTGTTGCTCTGAGGTTTAGTGGATGAGATGCTGGGAAGCATAAGGGAAGGAAGAATTATTCCTTCTCCATCTACCAAAGGAGAGGAGCACTTGAGAGTTCTTCTCTCACACATGATGAAGTGAAAAATTACCAACAGAGTGAATTTCTTTCTGTACTGAACAAAAAGTTTGTGCTATAACAAGGAACACTACTGTTTTTGTTTCTTGGTGTGACGATGACAAAAAGTCTCCCAGACCATCCCTCTTGGTGGGTGTGTACAGCCACAAGAACTCCCTTCACACGTACATTGCAGAGAGGAGTTGTCACTGATGGCTGAACAAAAGGTCAGCAAGCTGCAAAACTGCTTTTATTACAATATAGCACAGAAACAGAACCACCAGAACGAGTCTCTTTTTCTACAAAATCATGTGGCTTCTTTACCTGACAGCATCTTTTGTCCAGAATTAATCTAAATGACACTTAATGACACATGATGTGGTGCCAGTGTTTAATCTTGGTTCAAAACCAGCCCTCCATTGGTGATCTTTTCACAGCTGCAGGAAACATCCTGCAGAGAATGCTTTCATCACTTACAGCCATGTATTCACATGTCTATTTAATTAATTAGGGTTGGTTCCTTCTGAAGTATATTGCTGCTTTATTAATGGAGGTTGGCTGTATGCTTAGATCAATGCAAACAAATGAAAGGGAAAGCAGACAGTGGTTTAGGAGCTGTGAAGCTGAGATAAACTCCTTTATTTCTTAGAAAACCCACTGATGCTGAAGAGAGCAACAGTTTCTTCCATATTTCCAAGTATTCTGCTATGATGACATATCTATCACTCTTTCTTTATGACTTCAGAGGCTTTGAAGAAAGTTTTCTTCCCAGGAGAACATAAAACTTAGCCTTTGTAACATCAGGTAAAAAGAAAGCAGGAAGATAATGGCCTTTTGGTAATATCCCTATAATACTTGAGCACAATGGTAATAAGCCAAGATTTGCAGGACAATTTTCACCTCTTTAAAGATTTTGATTATGTCTCCTGAACAGCACCTTGAGGCTGAGAATAGACAGCTATTCATAGAATCTATACTCTGCTACAGACTGCATTAACCACATATAATTTGTAATACACTTCAATGAGACTGGCTGACCTTTTCTTTAGATGCTTTGTCACTTTGAAGGCAAAAGAGTCATATAGGAGATGGCCTTAGCTATCTAATGCATCTGTTACAGTATCATCAATAACTGTGTAAAAAAAGGTATAGGTGTGCCCAGAGCAAGCAGTAAACTGTTTGGAGACAGCCTGAAAACACAAGAGCCTTCCTTAATTTGGCTTTTCAACCTGTGGTACAAAATTGGATGACACTTCATAAACTTATCTTACACATTAGACAGCTTTTATGAGAAGGGTTTGTTTTATAGTATTTAAGCTCTGCAAGTCTGTAAGTTCTCAAGTGCTATGAAAAAACCTTCCCACAACATGCATTTTATATGTTGCTTTAATTACCCACAGTGTGTGCCACTTTACTGAGGGTGTTCTCTGGCGCCTGTTTGCTGTGCTGATTGGAAGTTCCTGGGAGGATCACTGACAGTCATTAGTCCTGCTGCAGAAAACTGCTTTGGTGCTTGGACCGAGGATCTGAGCAAGGCACTCTGTGGCAGTGAGCATTACAGGGCTTAGAATACCACCCAATTCTCCAGTGCCTTGACCCACCTGTAATTGCCTACTTCTGAACACATGGATTCCAAACTGTTTTATTACTGGTGCTACACTCCACAGACATAGCATTTACTTACCTTTCCCAAGTGAAACAAATGCCCAGAATAGTACCTAGCAAAAAATCAGGCAGTGTTCCTCTAAGAGCTCTACCCTTTTGAACTGCCAAAAAATAATAACAGTTAACAGAAAAATTACTCTGACTTTTGCCACGGCTATTTGTTTTTTCCAGGCTGCTGAATACCAGAGCCACACCAGTGTGCAGTAATGTTTTCATACACTGCCATCTGTTGTTACAGGGTGCCTGTGTCACCGCTGTGCTGTGCTGTTTACTGGGGTTTCTATTCCAGCACCTAACATATCCTTCCCAGGAACTGCTAAATTGGAAGAACTGCTTTAATTCATACATGCAGTGAGATTCCAACAACTCTGCTTTCACTTGTGGCCATAGCCAAATTAATGCTGCTTTTAATCCCACTTCACTAATTTCACTAATGGAGTTTGTATATTTACTTAGTTGAAAGCCAGAGGATTCAGGTTCTGAGCAGCAAATTTACAGCAAAACATACAAACACACACAGCACAAACTTCACATATATTTATGCACACCAAAATTACAAAGGATCCTGTCAGTGTATGAATACATTTACACACACTGCTCTGCTTATTTAAACAGCTGTTTCAGAATCTGCATGTTTAGCTACAGCTTGTATATATATAGGTTATGGATTTGAGTCCAACATCTGATAAGTTAGCACCTTGTTCCCTAAATCTGTATTAGAAAAAATAGAACATAGTTTTCCAGAAGCTGGCAGGAAAGTAAAACAATTTGTGTGTAATCAAATAAGGGGCAATCACGTGTTGGGAGAGCAGCCTGAAGCACTCAGGCACATAGGACAGGCAGATACAAGTCACAAACAAGTTGGCAACTGGAGGAAGTAAGGGAGCTAGGAATTGGCCTAGACCTATGGAATAACAGGTAAGTATCCATGCCTTAGAGCAGCTCACCCAAGAATGCAGCTATCAATGTTCTGAAAATGGTTGTGAGAGATGAACAATTCTGACTGCCCAATCCGGGATTACCTGCAATTGTGATTTTTGTGTGTATTAGAACTGGTGTGAGCACAAGCCTGGATACTGAAGGCGCTGGACACAAAAGAAACCCTTTGTGCTTGAAACGAAGGGGACAAACTCCCAAAAGACCACAAGTTTTTGGCTTCCTTAAAAAGGGAAGGATCTAAGCAAAACACTTAAGAATTTGTGTGTTCAAAAACATAAAAAGGCACAGCAGAGATAGTAATTTGTTGTATCCACAAAAATATAATTTTATTTGCATATCCAAATACAGGCTATTTATTTAAATGAAAACTGTACACTCACAATTTAAGTAACAAGTTCACTTGCCATTTAAAAACCACAGTCTTAATATCTGCAACTGCCAGTTTTATTCCCCAAACGTTAGAGAACTTGCAGCTTCCTTCTGTTCTTTATGCAACTGTTTTGCCCTGTTTTTCAGTTCCTCTGCCTTAGCATCATTCTTCTCAACGCCATCTCCCAGTTTGTACATGCGGCTGGCGTTGGCACAAGCCCACACGTGCCCCAGCTCACAGCCTTTCAGCGAGTACTTCAAGGCACAGCTCATGTCCTTGGGGACCCCAGGTGCTCCCTGCAGGTATATCGCACTCAGGTTGAAGCAGCTGGGAGCAAAATTGCCATCACAGGCTTTTGTATAATACTCTCTAGCAACAACAGGGTCGGGTTGATCATTGTTGGCTCTCCCATCCTGGGCCAGCAGCCCAGCGCTGTGACACGCATTTGCTGACTTCTTCCCACCTTTCTCACATGACTTCACGAAAGATTTGTAGGCAGCTTTCAAATCCAGGCTGAGTCCCCCTGTCAGCCAAGAAACAAAACATTACTGTGAGGAGATGCTAAAACAGCTGGGAGCTTTCTGCTTTACAGGATGCTTCCTACTGGAAATACGGCATCCATCACTTTAGATACTACATTCAACATTTAGGACTTCAGAGACACTACTGTTGTCTCAGTGATAAACATTTTGCTAATGTCTTTGAGTTAGGAAACTCCTCTGCTCACAAGTAATCACAAAAGCACCTGTAACCAAAAAATAACTCAGACTCACAAAACTCTCTTTCCACTACTACATCTATGGATTTAATATCTTACACTAGCTAAATATTATTTTGCGAGTACACCTCCACCAAGATTGTTACTAGTTTTGAACTATAGTAAAAATATTCTTCCTTACTAGTACTGTCACTTGGAAAATCTCTCACTAATTTAACTGCTTTCCATTACTGTACCAGCAAATACATTTTGAGCAGACTTGGGGACTACTTAGGTACGCATGTTACTTGTCTGTGAGTTTTTTCTTTCTTACTTTCTTTCATTGAGAATAGTCTGACAAGAAGAAATGTTAAGAACTGAATATGCAGCAATATTGAGTACTGGCTGTACTTACCTACTAAACGGATGCGATTATAAAAAAATAATACACAGTTAACATACAGCTGATTTTTCAGAAGGAAGCAATTCTAGGTTATCCATCCTCCCCCCTGCTTCTATCAGGAGACCATGAAAAGGGCGGGACAGGTAGTTGTTCCCTCAAGGTCAGAAGGACAAGCAGATGTGCGGGTGGCCAGGTATTGGAACAGGTTACTCAAGGAGGTGGTGGAGTCACCTGTGACCCGAGCGCCAGAACTCCCCTGCCCACCTTTGCCGAGGGCCTGGTAGGCCCCCAGTTTGTAGCAGCTCTCGCTGTGCCCGTGCGTCTCGCAGTTGTCGCGAAGCACCCGCGCCGCCGCCACGAAGTCCTTCCTCACGGCGTCCAGGTAATCGGCGAAGCGCTGGCAGCCTACAAGGCCCGGGACAGGGGCTGAGCCTCCCGCCAGCCCCGCGGCGGCGGGCGGGGGCGGGCAGCGGGGCCTTACCATCCGGGTCCTTCTCCTTGAAGCACTGGTAGCTGTACTCCACGTGCAGGTTCTCCAGGTACGCCCGCACCTCCTCCTCGTCCGCAAAGTTGATGAACCCGGCCATGGCCACGCTGGGTGACGGCGCGATGCCTCCGGCGGCTCCCGCGAGTGCCGAGCGTTCGATTCAGCACCGCCCCCGCGGGGCCGCTCCTCCCCACCCGTTCCGACCGCCCCTTCCCCGNCCTTCGACAGCTCCAACCGCCCTTCCCCTTCCCCTTCCCCGGCCCCGCCTTCGACCGCTTCGACCGGTCCGACCGCCCCTTCCCCGGCCCCGCCTCCGACCGCTCCGACCGCCCCTTCTCCGGCCCTGCCTCCCGCCTGTCTTCTGGCCCCGCCTCCGGCCACTTCTCCCGCCCCTTTGCCGGCCGCTGCCCCGGCCGCTCCCCCCGCCTCTTCCCCAGCCTTTCTTCGCGCACCTGCCCTTACAGCTCCTGTCATCACGGTTCCTCCCGTACGCCGCTTAGCAGCACCGATCCCTCCTGGGGTCACCGGGAACTCTGACGGTTCAGCAGTTTTTAGCGATAACACATTCTTAGTATTTTACTTTCAGAGTGTTGCACCACTAGATGCATATTCCCGAGGTCTGATTCAGCACAACCCATAAACTGAGACATGAGAGTACATTAATTGCGCTCTGCATGGCCTAGGAGAGAGAGACTGCTCCCAGCCACTGCTCCTTTCTGTGGTACCACAACAGCTCTCACAGGTGGTTTTGGAGGCACTGGGAACACCCAGAGACTGTTAAGCGCTTAATACACAACGAACCCTGGTTCTCTGATAATCTGAGAATCACAGAATGGTTTGAGTGGAAAGGGATCTAAATATCATCTGGTTCCATCCCCCTGCCATGGACAGGGACACCTTTCACTGGATCAGGTTGCTCAAATCCCCATCCAACCTGGCCTTGAACACTTCCAGGGATGGGCACCCACAACATTATGGATTAATTTAACCCAAATGTGATAATAGAATACAAAACATGGCACACTATCCAACTCCAGCAGTTCTGCACGAACTGAATTTTCTGTGAGTAAAGTAGCACATTAGAAATCTGTGTGATGAATTGCTTAAAATTAATCTGAGTTTGAGTTAATATAAATTTCAAAGAATATTTGCAAATACTTTGTCCCAAATTATTTCAGTAGGATAACACCAGCTTGTCAAGTTTTTGGGATAAATAAAACTCAGGTAAATCCTGTGCAGAGGCTCTCATAGGAAGAAGCCTGATCGTTTATTAAGGGCTAGAGTTAATTGTGACCAACCATTGCCAGCTGGACTAGCAGAAAATCCTGCCAGGTGCATGGTTGAAACACCAGCTACAACTTCTAAAGTATTTCCTTAAAAGTTTTCAGATTGTTCAAAACTTGGCTTGCAGTTGAAATACATTTTCCATATGAAGCTAAAGTCTTGTTTTCAATATGTATTGACCAAAACCCCCTGCCACGTGTGTGAGACTGCAGGAAGAAAATGTACATTGTTTGGCCTATGCTGACTGCAATCAGAATGTTTGTGTGAATCTCTATTCTGGATGAGGCCTTTGGAAGATGAACTGCTTTTGTACCAGCTCTGAAAACATTTCAGTTTGCACAGGCTCAGTAGAAATTCCTTGAGTTTGTTAGTTTAAGTCCTTGAAGAGTCTGCTCTTGCTGGGATTTTGTCTTTGCAGTTTCTGATGCTGATGTTGAGCCTGTGCCAACACAACCATACGGCTGCTCCTTACTAGGAGTTGAGAGGATTCCTGAGTACAGCGGGGCAGGCTAAGAACAGGCACTGGGAGCAGGGGGTCAGTCACTGAAAGTTTTCCCTGTCTGAACCCAGTTCCTATCATAAATTCGGAAGATGAGACATCTGGTGATAGGTCAGAGTGAATCAGTGAATTTAAAAGACATTGAAAGAACAGCCCAGAAGTTTGCAAAGGCATTATGAAGTGGAAGAAACACGTAATGGACTAAGAATAATAGTATGAGCTGCTTCCTTATCCAAGCTAATATCTGTGTCCATAATTATATAAGTTGTTTCTTCTAAGCAGATTATGTTTTTAAGTGGTTAAATTCAGAACACGAAGATTCTCAATTCTTTGCTTGTCAGATCCTGAGCACATAATTTATTTTCTCAACATCTAAAGAATTGGAATTATACCTAACCTTTGTTATAAAGTCCTTAAACTGGTAAAACTGTGTTTCATAGTATTTATAGAATCTTTTGCCATCTTGTAATGACAGAAACACAATTTTAGCAATTGTTCCTTAATATTTATTTGCGTGTCTTGATAGTTTGCAAACAACTGTTATTCAAAGCTTCGGTATGTAGAAAAAATTCTATATAAAAATTCATTTTATTTGGATAGGGTATTTGTATCACTATTTACTTTGTATCCTGAAACAAAGAATAACTGTATTCTCTTGACCAACAGTACATTGTATGTATTGGTTGGGAGACAAGTTTTCTTCACGACTACTGTTACCTGAAACCTGAAATTACTTTGTACGGAATGGCTTATGCTTACGGCAAAGCTCCCCTCACAAGCAGGCGGCAAAACCTATTGTACTGGTACATGTTATTATTCATATTACCAGAATAAACAAGTTTGCGCAGGAAACACTTGAACTGCAGAAGCTTGAGAGCACGAAGCGTGAAGCTGACGCCAGTTCATGGCTGAGGAAGGTTCCCAGGAACACAGAGCTGCTGCTCACCTGCTCAGCCCGGCGCTCACCGGCGCCTCGGTGTTCCCGAGTCCGGGCTCCACTACGGGAGCAACCAGGCTGAAGAAAATGTCCCATACACTCGTAACAATTGAGGCCGATGCGCTTGGCTGCGCAATGGTCCCTTGTCCCCACACTGCAAGCCTTAAACGGAGGTGTTGAGGTTCTGCTCACCCAGCACGGCACGAACCTGTGTAGGCGCAGCCCCTTTAAGGGAGGCGGGTTCCCGGCCGGTTGAGGCAACATTCACTTCCAGGTCGGGGGGGGTGGGGG
>WEKY01002070.1:315-78484 GCA_013390045.1 Picathartes gymnocephalus | reverse complement strand
CGGCTGGCTGGGCGCTCGCCGGCGGCACCCAGCGCCGCGATGGTGAGGGGGTGGTGAGGGGGTGGCGGTGGCGGGCGGGGAAGGAGGGAGGCAGGGAGGGAAGGGGAGCTGTCCGCCTGCAGCCCCCGTGTGCCGGACCCGGCGCAGGTAGCGGAGGTGACCCCGGGAAAGGGGCCGCCATGGCGGCGGCGCGAGCCTGGCTGAGGGGCTCAGGCGGGGTCCCGTCCCCTCCCTCCCGCCGGTACCGGGCCAGGCCGGGGCAGCCCCGCCGTTCGTTGTGTAATCGCGGTGCTACCGCCCGTTATGTAAAAGGGCGCTCGGGACCCTGCGGACGGCAGGGAGGAAGGCTCGGTCCCGGCTCTGTGCGCCCCGGTGTCCCCAGGGCGCCGGGAGGGCGATGATCGGCCGGCCCGGGTCCGCTGCCCTGAGCGGCCCCTCACGGCACCGTGCGGGGCCGAGCACCGGCGGCCGCCAGGGCGGAGCGGGGCAGAGCCCCTCGGCTGGCGTGAGGGCACAGCACAGCCCAGCCGCCTGTGCCTTCTCCGGCTCCTGCCTCCTCCAGCCCCCCAGCAGCCCCTTCCCACTGGGAATTGCTTTGTCCAGGGTCTGTCTGGAGGAAGCCGTGCCAAGGCACGGTGCGTGGGCCTCGCTGAGCCCTTCCAGCGCGGAGCTGCCAAAGGAATAGCCTTTCCCTGCTCCAGACAGGCCGGAGCAGAACATATGGGAGCTGTTTAGATTGCTCCTCTGCTCCAGACATGAGTGTGCATATTTGCTTTTCAAGGACTAGCAGGAGCTTCTTGGGCGATCCAGTCTCATCCCTTGTCATTAAAAGCCTAGTTTCAGCTAATCCCTTAGTAAAGTTATCTGTCATTATTTTTGAAATAGCTACATTTTGTGCTTGCTGTTCTAATCAGTGAACTAGGGTAGAATTTCATTGTTTAACTATGTACTGATGTCTGAATTTATGGCAAAACTTAGTTCGTGGCATTTCTCTGTATCTTTGTTGCTGTGCTCACAATGTGCTTCTCCTTAAGGGCTTTTTTCCCACCTGTAGTTTATATTCATGGTACTGTATTTATTTATAGGTAGCATTTGTATCTCTCACCTTTTGATCTTCTAGGCTAAGAAAAGCTGGGTTTATTTCCTGTTCCCAACATGCTTTTCCATCCCAGAGCATTCTAGTAGCTGTTACCTTTAAACTGAAATGATGCAGGTATCTCTTAACATAAATAGCCCTGCGAGATGTCGCAAGTGTCCTGAAAATTACTTAATCCTTCCTTTATTTTTTTTTTTTTCTGTTTTTATGCTTCTCCTGGCACCTTCTTTGGCTGCTTCACCCTGTTTTTTTGTGGTTCAGCACACCACTCTGGTTCCACTCTATCATTTCTAATTGATGAACGCGTATCTGAAATTCTTGATATTAGTCTTGAAGTAAGTGGCCTTACTATGTCGTTCTAGTGTGGCATTATTTAATTTTAGACCTCTTGTGATCGCTGCTGACTTTTTATCAGTAGCAACTTTAATCAGTATGTTCCTGCTTCTTGTGCCAGAATAGTTAATGTTAAATGGGAGTTTTGAGCATAATCCTTCCTTGAGTCTGGCTAATAAATCACCTACTTCTGTTTAATTCCATTTAACTTAATTTAAATAGGATAATCATAACGCTTTCTTAGTAGCATAAATCATGCAACGGTTTATTTTTCACTGCCTTTCTTTTATTGGCACTCAGAAGAATTTTAATGGCTGTTACTTGAGTTGCTATTTCTTAATGGTTTTAAGAATGTTCATTTTAAGAAAGTAAGTAAAGTTTTGGGCCTGTGGAGAGGTGGAAAACAGCTCAAAAACATGGTACATCCAACACCAGAGACTGAGGTTCTAAATTACCTCTTATTTTCCTGCTGATGTTTTGAGAGAAATGACCATCACAAATTGAAGAGTCCCTAACCCTGTTCCCATTTCCTCCTCTGAGACTTCAGAGAGGGAAAAGCAGATGGGCCTGGCTTACAGAGACTTTGCATGTGTGGGGTTTGTCATCCTGAGTCTGCAGTTGGGTGTAGAAATTGGGGAGCACATCATAGACATGGTTGTGTTAGAGATGAAATTGGTATTTGCCTTCCAGTGTTACATACTGGTTTGAGGGGGCAAAAGAACCAACCAAAACAAAACACTGCTGATGGGAAAAAAAAAGATTTGATTTTTAATGAGTCTGAGGGACAGAGCCTGTAGGAACTGAATCTGTCAGGCTGGAGTTGGCTGGGTCACAAGCCCTTCAGTGAAAAAGGCCCACACAGCAGTGGAATTAAATTTTTTTTTTTTTTGGAAAATTAGATTTTAATTACTGACAGAAAACAGCAGTTATACGTGTTTCTTATTTTTAGGTATTGTTGTATAAGCAGCTGCTTGCCTGGTGATGCTTTCCCAAAGGAGCAGGATTTTGTTTTGATACTCACACTCAGCCAGTTAATCTGGGTTTATAATGTTGGGTTTAAGATTCTCTAACTTATTACTGGTGCTTTAATATGTCCCCTTAAGCTATTTTTACTTTTTAACTGCACCTTGAAAATACATGTTGAATATATTCTAGTGATATTTAAAGCTGATTCATGGAGTTCTCAAAAGAAAATGTGGAGGACAATGTTCTTTGGGAGAAGCTTTCCAATTGCCCTGGCGTGAGCTTGAAGCTGAACTGGTAACATCAAGTTGAAGCAGGTTTTGCATTTCAGTTCACTGCTGTATTGGATTACTGTTAGAGGCCAGTAGCCAGGCAGTTTACCCCATCTCCCTGCACACTTTTGGTTTGCCTTGATTATACTGAGCACTTAAAAAGTTTATTTTTTTTAAAGAATTAATTTAAATAAGCCTTTCAGAAATAAGCATTTCATCTAAATGAAATTATTCTACTTTTTATGCTATTTCATAAGCTAGCTAGATTTTAGATGTGTCACATTACTCTCATAATATGTGTTTTAGTTAGTGAAGCTTGCATCATGTAATGCATAGTTCTGTGCTTTGGGAAATTAATTTTTGTATTTGTTTCCTGCCTATTCAGTTAATTTGATAGAATGGAAGAAACTGTGAGGTTAATTGAAGTACTAGATAATTAAGATGACTGAAAAAGTAAAATGGCATAGTGGAAATTCTGCTCAAAAACTGCTGGGTGATCTTTATTAAATAAAAAAAAATTAAAATTTAAATGCTCTGCTATGGTTGGCACACATTTGTAGTGTTTCATTAGACAGAAAGTGAAGTGAGCTGAAAACAAATGCCAGGTTTGTCTTCAACCTGACATGCAAAAGCAGAGCCAGAGAAAGGAACTACTTAAATTGTGACCTTCTAAGAGCTGAAATTCAACTTTAACTGGGCAATATTGTCTTGGAGTAAAGAGGAGTGAGAAAAGGAATGCCTCCAGCTCACATGAAAGGCTTCCAGACTGTGTTCGAGCTGTTCTATTCCAGTAGCAGACAGTCTAGGAAATTGTTTTTAGGATGCTTGTCAGAGGACTTTATTAGATACAGATAAAAACATTTTGCCTGTCTGCCCAGGTTACCTCAGGAGCCTTTGGGGTGTTTCCTCAGCCTTTTGGCAGCAAGTTGAGCAAACATTACAAATGTCTCCTATAACTAGAATGAGTGGAATTAATAAAAATGGAACTGTGTTGTTTGCAAGTGTAATTGATCTCTGCTTGTGGTTTTTGTTCCTTGTTTGTATGGAGATGCCCTGCATGAACTTCCAGAGGGATTATATAAAAATTAAACTAGCATTTCCAAAGGACAGATTGGCCACTCAGAGGTACTGATTGAAAAAATAGTTTTCTGAGTCATATGCCAGTGGCCTATCTACAAGGCTAAAAATTCTCATTGGAGTTTGCTCACTGATACATAAAAGTGTTTCAGCTTTTCTGGCAGACAGGAAGGAGCAGTTCCAGGAGGAATTAACAGAGCCAGTATTCTGGTTTTGTCATCTTTGAGCATCAAATTAGAAACACAAGATCTAGTGGAGATGTGGATGTCTTTCCTTCAGTGAGAATGATTTTCATATACCTTTGAGTAAGGATTCTGATTTTTGTTTGACTCATCAGCTGTTAGAGAAGTTCTGAGTATATGTATTTATTTCAAATTTAAAAGGAAATTTTCCCATCTCATAGAAAAAATGTACTGTTTTAAAATAATCAGGCATCATTGCAGACTACAGAGAAACAAAAAGAAACAAAACACATTCACAATTCCAAATTCTGTCCTTCCTTTTCTTATCAGCTTAAGATTGGAGGCAGCCAAAATTGCTGTTTTCTGGTATGGGAGCAAGAAGCATCATGAAGTAACTCCTGTTTTTTTAACAATATGGTGTAATCATAAAGCTTAAAAAATAATGAAAATTAAGCACTTAGCAAAACTGAGTTAGAGGAATAAAAGTTGCCTGTCAAAAGCTGCAGAAAGAGCTTGCATTTGAATAATTTCAAGATTTTATTTCCCAAGCCTGTACTTAAGTCTTTAGGAGCTATTAAACTGCAGACTCTAATTGTTGTCAATACATGATTCATTAAAGGTAGGCTCCATTCCATCTTTGCCCTAATGTGGTACCTCCCAGTCCTCAAATATGTGCACCTTATTTTAGAAGACTTATCTCTGTAAACTTGTCTACATTTCTTCTGTATAACCTTTTACATATTTCAGTACTCCTGTTCTCAGCATATTAGGCAAGCAAAACAACAGAAGTTAAATGAGCTGGGAGAGAAAGGTGAAATTATCCAGAACTTTCAGTACAAAAGGGAAGCTACTATTTTTCCTACAGATGAGATCTGGCAACAGTTGATGCTGTTATTTTCAATATTGTCTGGGGGAGTATGTACCAGTCACTCGGCCTTCTTTTGTGTGGTGCTGGGGATGATTCACAGTGCTGAGAGTCATTCTTTATGTTGATTAATCTGTGTGGCTGAAAACAGTAGGTTATTATTAGACATGGAATAAAAAAAACCCTTTGAGATTTTCATGTATCATTGTACAATCTCAAACTCTTGAGGGGAAAGATCAAGTTTATATTCTGCCTTGTCCTTTGTACCTAGACTTCTGCTATGGATGATTTCCAGGTACAGAGCACCTGGAAAGAGGAAAGGGATTACTGTAATCGATTTTAGTTTATTGCTGCGCAATATTTGGAATTAAACCAGTTCTTTTTGGGTTTCTTTTTTGATGTGAAGTTCTGGCTGCCCTTTTCAGTATCAAAAATTGCTTCAATATATGCAATTTATCTGCAGTATCTGCATTTCTTATGTAGATAGGTAGTAGATTTCTAATATGGGTTGAATTTAATGAAAGATTAAAAGAAATATTTTAAATCCAGAAGTAAAACTTTATTTCAGTCTGTTGTGATTGATTAATTCCCAGTAGACGTCATAAATTAAAATTATTTTTCAGCAATTCCTTTTCTTCCTCTGGGAACACAAGTAGGGTTCAAAGCACAGCAGACATGACTGGATGTGGTTCTGGGTGTGACTGGGAAAGGAGGCTCCCATCGGTTTGGGCAGTTGTTTGTTGTGTGACCTGACTTTGTGTGGCTCTGAGGGAGACATCTCCTCTTACAATATTTGCCAGACTAACAAAAAACACATTATAGAGTAACGGAAGCTTCATAAAAACAACGACTTGACTAAATCTCCTTTGTTTCATTGTGTTTTGCATATGACAGGAGGAAGCTTCTCCATATTCTTTACTTGATATCTGTTTGAATTTCCTGACTGCCAACCTAGAGAAGTTCTGCACAGAAAGGCAAGATGGAACGTTTTGCTTGCAGGAGCCAGGGATGTTCCCTCAAGAAGTGGCTGATCGGCTGCTGCAGACGATGGCATTTCATGGTAAAAACAATCATTTGTGGGTCAGCAGTGAAAATATTTCACTGGAATGTGACACTGCAGTTCTGCTATATTTTCTAGTAGAATCTGCTGCCGCAGCTGTTAAAACTGTGTTCTGCCATCTCTTTATAGAGATTTTTTGTTATTTTTGCTTTTCACAGCTTCAGCTGAGCTTTGCATTGCCACATAGATCTAAATAGAAAGTTCTTTGTCTTGGTTTATGATTTTAATATTCCTCTGTTTGAATGTTGTTCAATCTTCTTTCAATCACTTCAGAAAGAAAAATGATTCTACTACTTCTAGCAGCAATACCTCTTGAAGACCATTTAATTGATTTTCCTTTTTTTTTTTTTTTTACTGTGTGCCCCTGTGTTTAAGCTAGAAAATAACCTTGTTATTCATTAAAAGTCTTAATACTTTTATTGACATGGAATTATTTGTTTCAAAGCAGTCAGTTTTAGAGTGATATAGCTACCTTATGGTATTCTTGCATTTTGTGTTCTGTCAGCATATTTGAGGAGAGGGCTGCCCTCCTCATTGCTTGCTTTAAGCTTGATAAAACTTCTGTAATAAAACTTCTTCTCAGGAAAAAGTAAAGGTATAAATTGTGCTAGAGAAGAGATAAGAGACCCATTCCTTGAGATCTTGGAGACTTCTGTTAAAAAATGAGACCTGACACTAGAAAAGCTACTGTAAACAGACCAAACACCCTATCCTATAGGTGCAGATTTTATTTGGGTCTTACTGGGCGAGTACTGGTGTGTTTTCTCAAGTTATTCTGGTCAGAAGTAACAGAAGGAATGGTCCTAGAAAAGAGAAGCTCAAAAAAAAAAAAAGTAATCTTTAATATCCACTGCTTTCTGATACGGAATTAGTTAGAGTAGTTCCAAGAAATCAGATTCAAGGTAAATGAATTACCAGAAACTTTTTACCAGTGCTGGCAGTGGTGAAGACACTTCCAGACACCAAAATATCACAAACACAGGGAGTGCAGGATGGAAAAAAGTGTGTGTCAGGTAAACATGGTGTGGCTAAGGTAGGTCAGGGAGAGAGGCTTGGTCCTTAAATGAAGAGATAAGCAAAAATTAGGGCGTAGTTTAATGATAGTTTAACCAAACTATAATTATATTTATTGCTTCTACTTTTTCTGCTCCACACCAGTTGTTTCATCCCATATTTTTGCTTTCCCTGCAGAAGAGGAATACCCTGACTACTTGGTCAGAAATGCCTGAACCATTTGCTCATTAGAAAGGTCTGCAAATCTTAATATTAATTTGCCTTTGTCACAGAGGCAGTTACTAGCCCATGACTTAAACCCAAACTGTAGTGGCAATGATGTTATTATTCAAATATATTGCATTTTTACTTCATTTTCTTTGAGTATGTGTGAAGATAGGAGATTAAAAGCCAGGAGTGTTGACATTTATATCCCTGTAGAGCAAAACTAGAACTTGTTATTCCTACTCCTTTTGTGTGGATACTTGTGCAACTGTACCCTTCTCATCGCTTTTTGTCATCCTTCCATTGATAAGACACCAAGATTTCATATTTGTATATTCAATGCATTTTTGATAATTCCATGCAGGGAACTCAATGTATTGTTTCAGTTATGATGTTGCCAGTGTCTTGCAAGAAAAGGCTACTTATGCTTCTTTCTACAGAGTAAAAAGATACTAAACAAGATTGTTGCTTTTTCTTTTTTTCATTGCTGTCTTTTTCTCCTTCCCACCCTTTCCTTGCCCTCCTCTTTCTATTCTTTGAATCACTTCTTAGGTTTCTTTCTCACATTCAGCTTGTTTCTGAGCAACACTCCTACCTTCTTCATATAGAACTTAATTAGCTTAATTTAGTATAGATCCTACTTATGAATTCAATCAAATGCTGGATTATTTACTTAAAGCAAGATGACAACAACTAACAGGTCATTGATAGGTGGTACAATCTTGAGGTTAATGGAAGTGTGGCCAGAGGAGAATTACACTCAGAAATTTTGAAATTCTGTTTTTAGCATACTTCTAACCAGTTCAGTGAGAAAAATACAGCACATGAGGGCAGCAGTCTGATTGTTTTTGAATCATACCCATATTTTATTTATTGTGTGTTCCACTTTCTGAACCAAACAGGTAATGTGCATTTACTGCTTCTTAATTTATCTGTCCTATTCTTAAACCTGGAATTTTCCAAATGTGACATCATAATCTTCAAAGTGGAATCTCAAATGTAAGATTTTGGGATGGGTGGCATAATGATCCAAGGCAAACTACTTCGTAATTAATTTTCTCTGCTAACACTTTGTACCCTTTGGGCTCTTCAAGTGGTGTTGAGTAACACTGAAGCCAAGCACTGATGCTGTTTTCCAACAGGGCTTCTGAACGATGGCACTGTGGGCATCTTCCGAGGCAACCAGATGCGCTTGAAGCGAGCCTGTATCCGCAAAGCCAAAATCTCCGCCGTGGCTTTCCGCAAAGCCTTCTGCCATCACAAGCTGGTGGAGCTGGATGCTACGGGGGTGAATGCAGATATAACAATCACAGACATTATCAGTGGGCTGGGCAGCAATAAGTGGATCCAGCAGAATCTGCAGTGCCTGGTGCTGAACTCACTGACTCTTTCTCTGGAAGACCCCTATGAGAGGTGTTTCAGTCAGCTGTCCGGGCTCCGCGCATTGAGCATCACCAATGTGCTGTTCTACAACGAGGACTTGGCAGATGTTGCTTCACTTCCCAGGTTGGAAAGTCTGGATATATCCAACACCTCTGTTACTGACATCACAGCACTCCTCACCTGCAAAGACCGCCTCAAGTCTTTGACCATGCACCACCTGAAATGCTTGAAAATGACCACAACCCAGATTCTGGATGTTATAAGAGAACTGAAATACCTGAATCACCTTGATATTTCGGATGACAAACAGTTCACATCGGACATAGCTCTTCGTTTACTGGAACAGAAAGATATCTTGCCTAACCTTGTGTCTTTGGACATTTCTGGAAGGAAACATGTCACAGATAAAGCTGTGCAAGCATTCATTCTGCAGCGACCCACAATGCAGTTTGTAGGACTGCTAGCTACTGACGCCGGCTACTCAGAGTTCCTAACAGGAGAAGGAAACCTGAAGGTTAAGTGGGGGAATTAATTTCACTGAAAAAATATAATGTGCAAGGAAAATAGAACTAATCATTTGTAACAAAAGTATGTGTTGTTTCAGTAGGAGGCTGTAGGTTCTTTTTTTTAACTGTTAATTATAATTACTGGCTTTAGGTGAAATTCCTACTTAATTTTGACACAAACTGCTAAATTTACGTAATACTGTACATATACATGTAAGAGGCATCTGTGTTCTGTGCCTTTTCAGTGAACCTTGGATCCTGATTTAACATATCTAAGAGAGCTGAACTTTGTCTGATCTGAAGTCACTCAGTGGGATAATATTCTCTGGATTCCAGACAGTATCTGGCATAAGTCAGCAACGTGTAAGGGGTACAGGTAGAATTTGCATAAGCTTTGAGCAGTTCATGATTAACACGGCAGATACAATAAAGCTGAATAGCTCAGCTGCTGTTATGCTCCATCACCACTGCTATTTCCTCTTACAATGTTTCTACCCATCTTGAAAGTCTTCTGGTGATGAATACAACACCTAAAAAGCAATAACTTAGGATGAAAGACTTCCTCTTCTTGAACAAATCCTCCGTTACTTAGCCCCTTAGGATGAGATGATGTTTTCTCAAGTATATTTATTTATCTTTTAGAGCCAGGCAACAAGACATCATTCCCTGTTCTGTAGAATCTGAATGCAGTTATTGGAGAATGAATGGGTCAGAATTAATTAAAAAAAATTATTTTAGACATGTCAGTGGTGTATCATCTTTGACACCGAGTTTTCTGCTGTGCCTTGAGGATGATGGAAGCTGCAGAAGGAATGAGAAGGAGAGCCTAATGTGCCCATAGTCTTTACAGCAGCCCTGTGAAATTTGATTATGAACACTAGGCAGATGTTGTAGTTGAGAACATGGAGCCAAGTGAAAATTTTTCATGTAGGGTATAATTGGCTGTACAACATGTCAGTTACCAGGGTGGCCCTATTCTAATCAGTGGAGAGTATAAAATGGAATCCAAGATGCTGTCAGTTCTCTCAAGGCTGTAATATATTCCTGATCTAACAAGTTTCAAAAAATATGCCTGTACACAATACAGGATGCACAGAATGTGACACTTCAATCCATGAACATTTTGCTTTTTTTGTATGTGCCATGTCAAGCAGAACAAGTTCTGCATGCTGCCCTAAGAATTTTAAAAAACAGTGATTGCAGCAATGATTAATTAAATAGTAGGAATGAGGAACTAACCATCTTCAGTTATACAACTTAGAGTTATAAACAGAGAAAGTATCGTTAAATGGAAAATGCAGCAGGCTGGCAATCATTTGCTTACTGAAGGACTTGGCCAAATCACTGCCTTTGAAACTGCAGCTTTGCTTTTTTTGAGAACGGAACTTTGAAAGTAAAATGTTGACATCTTGAACTAAAGATTATTTCTGTTTTCACAGGTGTCAGGAGAAGCAAATGAAACTCAGATTTCGGAAGCACTGAAGCGTTACAGTGAACGGGCCTTCTTCGTGAGAGAAGCACTTTTTCATTTATTCAGCCTGACACATGTAATGGAAAAAACTAAGCCTGAAATTTTAAAGGTAAAATAATAGTTTTGTCGATTCTCATGCATTGTTCCTGAGCTCATCCCCAAAACCCTGGTATAAATTAGTTGATAAACTTTTATGTTTTTGGTTGTATTTTTTAAGATTAAAATTGTAATATTAAATAAAAATAACTGTTTAAATAAGAGCGATGTAGAGGATGCCCTGCTGTGTTTCATGTTAGGTGAAATTATTGTGTACTAACATAAACTATCTAAATTTAGTAGCATATAAATTAATTTTTTCACATAACTTTGAATAAGATATGAAATATTCTTCAGATGCTGAATTCTGTCATTAGATCATATCTGCTTGGGTTAAAATCAAAGGTCTGTCTACTCTTACTCACCAGACACAGCAGTGCCTTCTGCTGATGCTCACAAAACTGTAATAATAAGGAAGGAATTCAGTGACAGTTGCTCTCTCGTCACCCTCCAGTATAGTAACAAGTGAATGGGTATTGTTAGTGCTCTGTATGGGGCTGTAACCTGGAGCCTAGAAACTTCCTTAGAAATCCATTCTAGGCATTGGCTTTCCATGTCTAGAACACCAGAGATGGTTTAAGTTTTGTAGACATCCTAAAAAGAGGCACCAGTAGGACACATGGTTTTTATTTTTCTTATCCTCTTTGATGTTGAACAAGTGGCCTTAAATTTGGTGGCGTCAATATCAAAAAGACTTTGCTAGTGAATAATCAACAAGAAGCCTGGCTCTTTCTAGGAATTTCTTGCAATCTGTGCAGCCTCTTTTTTGAGAGGTTGCTACAAGCTGTGCAAAAGGACTTGGAGCAGTAAAAGTTGCCAGCTTTGAATCACTGAGCAGAAGGAAATGTTATTCCTTAAGAATTAAAATCACACCAGATGGATTTCTCACTCAAGCAAAAGGGAGGCAGAAATTGGGTGCTGTGAGTCATTGTTGTGGCCTTGAGCAGGGGGCAGATTGTTCTTGGGGTCTGTGTGCAAATGTGCGAGCAGCTGATGTGGGCCAAACTGCTGTTCTGCAGCTGGTGGTGATCGGCATGAGGAACCACCCCCTGAACCTGCCCGTGCAGCTGGCAGCGAGCGCCTGCGTCTTCAACCTCACCAAGCAGGACCTGGCAGCTGGGATGCCCGTGCGGCTCCTGGCAGACGTCACTCACCTGCTCCTCAAGGCCATGGAGCACTTCCCAAATCACCAGCAGGTACAAGGCACAATTTCTCTGCTTTCTGTAGGATTCTCTGTCTTGTGGGTCTTAATAAAAGGTTTCTCCGCATCCCAGGACCTCGTGGAAATGTGTTCATAGCAAGAAGTTATTCCGAAATACATGTGTTTCTGATGAAGCAATTATTTTTCATTTCTTACAGCTGCAAAAGAATTGCCTTCTTTCACTATGCAGTGACAGAATCCTTCAGGATGTCCCATTTAACAGGCAAGTTTTAGATATCAGTTAAAATGAGTTTGTAGCATTGTCGAATATTTTTCTTCAGAAGCTTTGTTTCTGGCCCCAGTTTTGCTCAGTTTAAATCATTCCAGTGTGTTGAATTTATCTGGCCTATATTGTTTTAGGCCTGTTGACCCAAATGTATACCATTGAGTATAGGTCTGAAAAAATCCTTTGCTATACGGGTTTTTTTTTTTTTTTTTTTTACTTCACCTGGATGGGTCTATCATTAATTCCATGTAACAGAAGTCAGCATTTCTCTAGGGTTGGTTTTTGCAGACATTTTTCTGCTTAGGTGTTTTGTCCAAATACTTTTAAGTGTGATGGTGTGATGTTTCAGGAGATTGTGCCAAACTTTTCTTCCTTCTTTGGAAGCAATTCCTGTGCACTTTGATACATAATTAGAAGTAAGAGACCCTAAGTAAACAGCTTAAATCTGACAGAGGCTCATACAATACCTGGAATTTCACTGTGTCTTTCTATTTTTTATGATATGAAGCATACTTCTGTTGTCTGTGTACATCTTTCTTTTACTAAGACTTATGAAAATTAATTTTATTTTTATCTTCCAGGTTTGAAGCAGCTAAACTTGTTATGCAGTGGCTGTGTAATCATGAAGATCAAAACATGCAAAGGATGGCTGTAGCCATAATTTCCATTCTTGCTGCAAAGGTATGGAATTAAGCTTTGAGATGATAGGATAACATTTCTAAAGTCTAAAAAATGTTGATTTGCTTTTGTTTGTTTACAGCTTTCAACAGAGCAAACAGCTCAACTTGGTGCAGAACTCTTCATTGTTAGGGTAAGTCAAATGCTTTCCTGCCATCCCATCCTTTCCAGCTCTTCATACTTAGCAGTATTCCTGAAGATACAAAGTAAACATAAGGAGATAAAATTCTAAGAACATATTAACATGTATTCATGTGAAAATTGTTTAGAAGGTAAGCCAAAGTGGAAAAACTTGACACAATTAATGCAAAGGAAAATAGCAAGACATATCTTGATTTCAAATTCATTGTTTAAGGTGAAAGATTCTTAAAAGGAGAATATTTGATGTAAATACTGCTGTAAAGGTTCAGAGTTCTGTGGATGGCTTTGTGCCATCTGTAATAGCCCTACACATGTAATTTCTGTGAAAACAAAGGAATTCCTTTAGCTGGCAACCATGTTCAGAGGGGAAGTGAAAAGTTTAATAGCTATTTTATTTAGTTTAGTTTGACTCTAAACATGTAGATCTTTACTCTGTATATAAATGACAGCTATGTGTTTCTCAGTGCAGAAAACAGCAGAGGAGCTAATATATTGTTATTTTTATTTTCTTTTCCCCCAGCAACTTCTACAAATAGTTAAACAGAAAACAAATCAGAATCTTGTGGATACCACCCTCAAGTTCACATTGAGTGCACTTTGGAACCTCACAGATGAATCTCCAACAACATGTCGGCACTTTATTGAAAACCAAGGGCTAGAACTTTTCATGAGAGTCTTAGAGGTGAGGCTTGGTGGTGGATTATCAACACAGGTTTATAATTAAAGCTGTTTCAATAATATGCATAAATGTTTACCTGTTGTTCGTTTCTTTTGTCCACAGTCTTTTCCATCTGAATCATCCATCCAACAGAAAGTTCTTGGACTTCTGGTGAGATGAAAAAGGAAAAAAAAGTCTGAAATATATGCTTCTAAAATTTTATTTTGGAAAGGATTTTTTACCCTCTGTTAATCTGAAAAATTCCCTAACTTTTTTTATGTTCTCCTTTAATCCTTATAGTGTGTATTATTCACAATTGACATGTTTTTGGACTGTTCTATGTTTCTTCAAAAGTTATATTGAAATTGATGATTAGAGTAAATAAAAAGAGGTTTTAAGAAGGGAGAGTGAGGTTTCACATTAGTCCAAATGCAAAAAGTAGGTTGAAAGTCAGTGGAATGCAGGATTTTGCACTGCTGAAATTTTTTGAAGTTGTGCTTGAGAATGTTAAAAACATTTGATTTAAAACTTTGATTTAGTGTAATCTACATGTTAGTGGCATAACATCACTTATGAGAAAACCTCTTTGTTTTGAAGCAAATTCCTGTATTAGACTGGAAAAATTTCCTAAGGCAAAAGTAGTATTTTGGCATGTGGTGGTCACCTGGATGTAGAGAGATCTCATCTGAATGTTTCTATGTTTCTACTCACACAATATAGTTCACCTTTGTTTATCTCCCTCACACTGTCTTCCTTCTGTTGATATTTTGTCTTTTTTTATTATTTATTTCCCTATTCCAGAATAACATAGCTGAAGTTAAAGAACTCCATTCTGAATTAATGTGGAAGGACTTCATAGACCACATCAGTAAATTGTTGCACAGTGTGGAGGTGGAAGTCAGCTACTTTGCAGCAGGGATTATTGCTCATCTGATATCCCGAGGAGAGCAGGCCTGGACATTAAGTCGCAGCCAGAGGACGTCTCTCCTTGAACAGCTGGTACAGAAATGATGGTGAATTTTATCATAGTCTTTTCTATTTTTTTCAATGTTTGTATTTAACAATCAGTGTTCTTGGTTCTGTATTTTACAGCATACTGCCATTTTGAATTGGCCAACCCCAGAATGTGAGATGGTGGCTTACAGGTAACTATTGTTTTATCTTGTGATCAAGGGTTTGGAAAATAAAATTTAAAAAAAATTTAAAAAGCATACCACGTATCTACTATAGCTGATATTTCCAGGTACTTGTCTTAAATGAGTTTCAGATGCAGCAGACCAGCCTCTTAATGTTTATCAATGTCTCCTGTAGTTAACATATGGCTGAATGAGTGGACATGTGACCTCTGAAGTAATAGTATCTAGGAATAAAGCAAGTAACTGTTTCTCTCCTTTTTTTTAACAGGTCTTTCAATCCATTTTTTCCACTACTTGGCTGTTTCATGACACCTGGTGTCCAGTTATGGGCAGTGTGGGCCATGCAGCATGTCTGCAGCAAAAATCGTATGTATTGAGAGAGAATTACCCTTAAAATTCTTAGTTTTTAGTATGTTATTCACTAGCATGAAGTGGGAAAAATAAGAATTTATGGGGTATTCACTCCTAATCCTGTGGAGAAACTACATTTAGGGCTTGACTAAATGGGGCAGAAAAAGAGAATAGTTCCTTACATCTCTTCTATTTACTGAAATTTTACTGTTAGCTGCATGGTATTAATTCCAAAATGTGGATTTGTTAAGATTTAACTACAGTTTTTGCTTGCACATGTGTTTTTATTCAAATAAAATATTCAGATATTAATGATGGGCAACAAATTCCTTTTAAATTAAGAACAATGACTATGGCAGGTGGCAGTGTCTTACTATGGGAACAGAAGCTATAGTTAATCCTGATCTCTAATTGCCTTTTTGCAGCAACTTGCTGTTACATAAAGGTCACTTTCTTAATCTCTTTTTCCCCATCTGCAAAATGAGAAGTAGAATGATTTGAGAGCATTTGATGTAATGCACAAGTGTTGGAAAAGGAAATAAATCCCCCAACCATATCTAAATGTAGGAGTAGACAAACCTTCCTGGCTTTTAATGCTTTCTCTTTTGTTGTTTATTTGGCAGAGATTTTTGGCATGAATATGTCTATATAAAGCAGATTTCTTCTAAAGTATTTAAAGTGTTTTCTGAGCCAGTTTTCAATCTCCTTGATGGCAACATATCTTGGCTTGTTTATCCATGTCCCATAAATCACCATTTCTGCAGTGATAAGCCAATATATTCAGGACCAACCAATAACATGACATAATATATAACTGCACACAGGATACTGTTCTGCTGCCTTTCGTAGAGCTCATAAATATAATGAGCCACTGTTCCCAGGGTACTTCCCAGAAATCTGTGAGAGTTTTCACATAGAAATAGGACTGTTCTGACAAATTGTTTTACTGGTCAGTCTCTGGATAACAGATTTTAAATAAGGCCCTGTAATTTCTCTTTGTGCCTCAGCCCTGTTAACTTTGTGTTGTCCTATTTGTTCTGTTTGTTTTTGGTATTTTTTCTGCCCTCACCTCTGAACTTTTAACATGCTACTGAGGTTTGCATTGGCCTACTCTTGATTTGAGACCAAGACAGAGTTCCTGAAGTTTAGTTCTCATGGTAGTTGATGCCAGGAGCTTCTGGACAAAGTTGCAGAGAAACCAAATGTTTGGTAGCAAATGTAATACCCTACTCTGAGGGAAAATGTGTTTAATTCTGAAATATGAAGAGATAGTTGGGAGAAAAATCTTCAGCTTTTGGTGCTTAGCACCAAGAAAGCTTTTAGTAGTCCTGGAGAGGAGGTGCTTTTTGTTTTGACCCCCTCTTATAGATGACAGTGTAAAGTAGTCTGGAAGTAATTGGTTTAAATTTTTTTGTATTTTTTTTTCTCCTTCTGCTGTTCATCTATGTCATAGTCACCTCAGTGAGGTAACCTAACTAAAATATTGGTAGCACCACAGTAAATGTGATCCCTAGTGAAATGCTCAATGTCAGCATTAAAACAAGTCTGGTGTTGCATCACTGAGATGAATGGTGAAATTGGGCCCATCTGAGGTAATGCTCTCTGGATTGCATTACAGTCATCCTGACCTTTCCATAACAACTTCTGGAGCTTGCACATTACATTCACCCTACAGCTCTTTTTATAGCTGTTCCCTGCTCTTAGTAATGCTGCAGCTGATGGAGGTGTGATTTCAACTTATTGAATTCCTGAATGTAAGTGGAAAAAACCCTGGAAAGGCATTTGTAGGAACTTATAACTAATGAGAGGCCACCATCAATACATTTGGCAAACTATTGGAAGGAACTAGTTTGTAATCATTCTCCAAGCCTGGACTGAAGATGTAGATACCATTTTCTGGTAACTGTCCTGTACTGAGGGTTTTGAGAAAGGTGCTGTTTTTACCTGGATACTTATAGACACTACAGTGCTTTTGATTCCCATTTCTTCTGGTTTGTTTATGTGTGCTTTAAGTGCCCACAGAGGAGATGGGGAGCAGAGAGAATACTGTGCATATTACAGGGCACTTTCCAGTCAGCTGGGACAGATGTGGTAACAGACGTGATTAGAACTAGAGTCCTGCCCAAATAACTCTGTTGTGCTGTCACTTGTTAAAGTACTCATGTGTTTCTGTGGACACTTTAGGGAGTGTCTTAAATACTGCCTAGAGACAAAAATGGATTTGAATCAGTGTTTACAGTATCTGCTACCCTTACCATAGATAATTCTGGTTTTAATTCCCCTTTTATAATCCTGTTACAGCCGCCAGATACTGCAGCATGTTAATTGAAGAAGGTGGTTTGCAGCATTTGTACAACATCAAGGAAAACGTCCACACTGATCCCCATGTCCAAAGGATTGCTGTTGCCATCCTGGATAGTTTAGAAAAACACATTATGCGCCATGGGAGACCACCACCGTGTAGAAAACAGCAACAAACCAAACCAAACTGAAAGCTGCAGGTAGAGGAGTGTAAAGTATTGTCTCTGTAATAATCCTCTCTGATATGTGTGTAGTCGGAGTAACTTATAATATACTGGTCACCATTAAAGTGATTTGCTGGTAACTGTGGTACCCAAACCATGTGTGGTAACCTTGCTGAACGTCACCTTTAATGGCAACCTCGTACACAACTTGTAAAGGGTCACAGCTTGAGCTGGTCATGCCTGTAGGGTTAGTGCTGGCTACCAGGAGATGGGACTTGTACAGATCCATATGCACAGCTGGAAAGAAGACTTCAAGGAGTATCTTGTTTTGTGACTTCTGGGAGAAAAGGTCATTCCATCCTTGTGATTGCTGTTAATAACACTGTTCACCAGTTTGGTGTTTGAATAGAACTCTGTGTGGCTGTGAGATCAACACTTACAGACTAAAACAAAAGTCCATGCATGCAGGTGACAGAGGGACTTGTAACTAAGGCGACCAAAATGTCCATTGTCTCTTAACCCTTCTAGACACAAATGGGGTCTTCAGCTTCCTTTTCCTTTTGCCTGCAAGCCATGTTCTTTTGTTTTCCTTGCTGCTGGGATGATGCCTTTTCACAGTTCATTTCTCCAGAGTCCTCCCTGCTCCTGTCAAGGTGGGGACCAGCATCACATTCAGGGAAAGGGGAAACCCACTGAAGTAAAGCAGTAGAAACAACTTAAATGAGACAGTACTAAAAGGATATTTGAGAATTTAAATTGTATAACAAGAATGGGGTTTTGTTGTTGTGTGACTACTTTTGGTTGTGTGTGATATCTTTCTTTTGTTTTTAGAATACTGATGGGGATAGGAGAAGACTCATTAGAGCAAAATAACTGACATTACTTAGTCATGAAGGGGGTTGCATGTATTCATAGAAGGCTGGGATATTTGGTCACCTTATTTATGAGAGACTAATGATTGCTCTCGTTTTCTGTAAATATTCTGTCAGTATTGTGCAGTGAATTATATTTCCAAGCCATCACTGTGAGTGCAAAATATCACCCAATGTTCTGTGTAAGCCCTGTGTCAATTGCATTGTTTTGTGGAGTGTGAAATTTTACTTAAAGATGCTAATTGTAGCAACTTATTTCTTTCTTGGTTACTTTTGGGTTTCAAACCGTGTGTTGAATGAAACATATTGCACAGTGTACAGATGCTTGATACAATGCAAGTGATGGAAGCAAACTGCATGTCCCTTCAAATTCAATTTAATTTCAGGTGTTGTTTTTGTTTACTTGCTTAGTCTCCATATTTCCATGGCAACTGATTGATATTCAGAGACTCTTCTGTAAATATTGGGTAATTGAATTTAAAAAGAAAACTTATGTTTGGTAGCTTACTGGCAGAGATGGCTTCTTCGTGATGACCATATTTTGCTATTTTTAAGACCTTTCCCTCCCAACTCCCATCCTTCACATAAAAACACCACCTCTAATCATCAATAACCTAACTAATGTGTATTTCAGCAACTTCAAAAGGTACTGATCCAGTAATTTAATCAGTGTTGTGTAATTGTTTTTTGTACAAGAGTATAATTTTGGCTGGTATAATTTTCATCTGTGGATCTAGTTATATAAAGTTTTCTCAATTCCAACAGAAATTTAGCTGGCTGTAGCTTTGAATTGTGAAGGTGGTTTAAAAATTAAAAACAGCCTACAGGCTTTTACCCACCACCCTCCTAAGACGTCTGCTATGGAATTTCCATTACATGAAATAGAACACAAAACTTGTCAAAATTGGTGTCAATAGAATGAATATAAATCAATTGCTGCAAGATTTTAAAATAAAGATGACAACTCTCATTACAGTGCTGTCTTTTCATAATAACAAGAGAATTTACTGAAGCAACTTAACTGAAAAAAAAAATCTACTCCTCTATGCAGCACAAAATACAATGATGATACTGGCATCAGGCCAGATGTCTGAGAGACATGTCACTTCATGAAGTTCTGCAACCAGCAAGCACAGAGATGCTAAATGCCCATTTTCTTTTGTTCCCCCACACTTTTTGCTCTGATTGCTCAGGCAATCAGGGAGCAGAATTCTTTCAAGCTGAAAACCCTGCATGCTTACAAGGTATAAATGCACTACACCTATTTGTATATGCCACTTATAGAAAGGTCTCTTCACATTCCTGTGCAGCTTCAGGAGTTTCTGCCAGGGTAGAATAATTCTGGAAGCAACTTTTAAACTTTGTGTTCCACCTGTAGCATTTGTCATCTTTTGTGAAGGTTGAAAATCCTGACTCTGCATTACCTTTGCAGATCTTTACATAGAAAATTTGTATGTGTATAATTTCGTAAGGTTCCCACACACTTTGGCACAAATGAAACTGTGGCTTCCTTTGATGTTATCATAGCATGAAGTTCCAATGTGGTAAGCCACATATTATTTTGATAACCTATAAAGCATTTCCTAAACCCACATTTGCTGATTAATTCACTTTTTCTTGAAAGCCCCAGTCTAGGGAAGTAAGAAGCTGTAGAACTAAATTGTATGGCAAGTTTTAGTGCTGGAGAACCTCAAAGCAGAGAGAGAAAATAACCTCAACTTCCAGTCAGCCAACAGAGGAGAACAGGTGATGGAGAGAGATGATGTGCCCAGGGTGTCTGGCATGGCGTGATGTGATGGCCCTGTGTTTTCTCAAGCACTGGTTCCAAAGGGAGGTGAGTTTGTGTTCCTGGAGTGAGTCAGTGTTGCACTGCTCATAGCAGAGCTCTGTGCTAGCACTGCTTGTTCTGTCAAAGCAGTTGGAAGAGTACTGCTACATCTTTATCAATTGAATTTCTCCCCAGTGTTTGTGTTTGCTAACTGTTTAGATGCAGTAGGTTTTCTGCCATTTTTTTCTTTTAATTTGCTTATGGTGAGCCAAAGCTTCTCCATATTCCTTACTTGACATCTGTGAGAAAGCCATAACCACTGACTTCAGATGAACATGGTGTGAAGATCAGGTGTACAAAGTTAAATCTTTATTTGGAGATTCATACAGAAAAATGATCCAGTGGAGTAGTTAGAAATGCAGTCCGAGGCAAGGAGTTAAGTGCACAGAATGGTGTCATAAAAATAATCCTAAGAAATTAGTGGATCCTCCTCAATCCTGCTTTATCTCCAAAAGGGGAAGCAGAAAGCATTATTTGCCAGTGAACCGAGGGGGTCGCTTTTCCCTGAAGGCAGCCATCCCCTCCTGACGGTCTCTGGTGGGAATATTCTACAGGAGAAAAAAAAAAAAAATAAAAGAAAGAGGTATGTTTTCCATTTACAAGTCTGATGTGTTTTTAAGTCCTGACTAATTTGGCAGTAGTGGTCTAACACTAAGATTGCTTTTTCTTTCAGTGATACATTAAGTCCCACCTTTCATGTTTTGCAATTTGGAAAATAGAGACAGGGTTGTAGTGTAACTCACAAACAAAGCATCTAAGACAAAAACCATAGATCTATACAGGAAAACAGTTTTCCATAATCTACATACTTCACCATCTTAAAATGTGCTGAGAAATACATTATATTGTAATATTGTAATACACTGTATTGTTCCATTAGCTGAGAATGGTGCATGCTCTCAAAACTTGCCACAAAGAACTACAGGAAAGATTGTTTCAAATTTATTAAACTAAAACCATTTGTAAAGCTCATTCTATAACTAACATACAGTTGTTCCTTTCAGGAATGAATTCTGAAGGCAACTTACCTGGGCATAACACATGCCCTCAATAACCATCCCTGATGCAATGTCAACCTGGGAAGGAGAGGAAAGGTGTGAGATTGTCTGAAGTACAGCTCTCAGATGAATGAGAGCAGTCAGTTACTCTCAAACAGTCAGTCATAGTAAGTGATCTTCACTCCAATATTAGAGCTACAGTGTTAGCATCTGTAGAAAAAAAAATCCTGCCATATTAATTTTATCTTTAAAGAAAAATGTTAAAGCCTCTGAAATGGTTTTAAATGGCTGATATAAAGAAAAATTTTATAACTCATCTGTTCTAAACATTTTTACTGTAGTAATTTATAAGAGCTGCTAATCTTTTCATTCACTTCAATATTTAAAAAAAATAATTACCTCCATTCCTTTGTTTATTGCCAGTTTTCCCATTTTCACAGCAAATGGTGCCTTTATTAAAAACAAAAACAAACCACACCAAATATTTTTAAATAATTAAATTCACTTTAATTCATAATAGATGAATTGTTGTATTATTATTCTGGCTCCAAATGACATTCTAGTCTAGAGAAATTTGCTGTAAGTTAATAAGTATTTCTAAAAAAATCATTTTGGTGGTGTCAGCAGTTCACAGATGTACATGGTGTGAGGTTCCTATGTGTCCTGCAGGTCTGCATGGCTGCAGCTGGGGGTAAAACTGTGGGTTAAGCAGCTGGATGTTAACACTTATTCCTACAGAAACTGCATTCACAAAAAGGGACAGACTTAAGAGACTTAAAGATCAGGAACCAAGACTTCAGTGTTTCAGAGAAAGGAATTTCAGATGTTTGTTTGCTCTCTTAAGGGGAGCACAAATGCTGTCTTTACCCTGGTCCCATGAACAATGCACTTACCTGGGGCAGGATTTCTTTAGCCAAAGTTAAAGCTCTCTGGTAAGCTGCATCCCCCTCGCTGTTCTGTGGCACTGAGTGATTTACCAACCCCATGGAGGCTGCCTGTTCTCCATCAATCTGTCTGCCAGTGAAAATGAGTTCCTTTGCAAGACCTATTCCAACACATCTGGGCAGGCGCTGGGTTCCACCTTGGTACAACAGGGAAAACACCATTGTCCATTTCTGACAAATGCCCCAGTAGTATTTTGTCTCCTTATAAAACCAGGAGGCTTAAAAAATAAAGGGATTATATGTTTCTTTAATAACTTTAAAAATGTTAACATTTTTAAAGACATCTGAAAGCCTTCAGTATTTTGATAAAAAAGAAAAGGTGTAATGGACTTTCCTAACAGAGTAAGTCTGAGATAGAACTCTTGATTCACAGATCTCTTGAGTGACTGTAAGATGGTACTTCTAATTTACATTCAAAACACTTCAAGTGTTCAAGAACACACTCTAACGGCAAAATATTTACAATACAGCTGAGAAAGTGAGATTTAATGAATATTAATGAAAGTTAATGAAGGTTAAGATTTAATGAAGGTTACCTGCTCCAGGCAGAAGTCCTCGTGTGGTCTCAATAAGGCCCATTTTAGCTGATGAAGCTATTAAAAAAATAAATGTCGGGTTAGCCACATTTTGATTTGAATACCTAGAAGTTCTCCAGATTGAACTGATCAATAAAATTAGAAACTGTCAATACTGAGCTGGAACTCCAGTTCTCCAGCTAGCCAGAAAGTCTGAATACTACAGTACTTAATCAATATCCATCTCAAGCCTGCTTACCCCAATGTAGCAATTTTAGCTAGAAAAATGAACCTTGGGTCCCTACTAGATAAAATATAATGGATGGAAACATGGAAACAGAAGAAGGAAGTCTTCCAGCCCAAACTGATTTAAGCTGGGAAGGTTAGATCTAGCCCGAGTGCTGATCCAGTATTAAGTTACAATAACTATTCAATTCTACTAATAAATAGTTTTCTAAAGGAATCCCAATCTTACCTAAAAATGGGCTTTACTTTTTAAGCATGGGAACTACTTTCCAAATAGTAACTAAATGCCACAATTTCTGTTCAAATACCTACTCTTTAAGTTTCTCTCAAGCTTCTGGATTCCATTAACAATCCACTGTCATGTGTGTAAGTTCTCTTTAAGATGCAGCCATGAATTACCAGGAGATTGCTACACTGAGCAACACAAACCTGCCACTCGGAGGTCACAGGCCAGAGCCAGCTCTAATCCACCACCCAAGGCATGGCCATCGATTGCAGCAATGGTGGGCACAGGCAGGGCAGCTACAGAAGAGAGCACAGATTGCACAGTTGTGTTCCACAAGTTCTGTTTCGCATGGTCCTGGAATTTAAATCCTTACGTTCTAAAGCTTTACTTCAGAATTGCTCAAGAACTCGTTTTCTTCTGCCACAGACTTTTGGTCTCAAAACAGTAAAAACGATCTTCTTGCACTTCTCCCTTCTTTGCAAGAATTCAAAACATGCTTCTTCTATGCAAAGAAGCTTGCAAACACAAATTACTGCAACGCAAAACAGGATCAATCCTCTCCTTGCAAATTTATGTCATGACTATTCATCTGTTGCAGTGAAACAGCCAAAGAAAAGTCACCATCCCTAGGCCCTGTCACAACGATCAGGTTTTGTGGTGCTTTTGTTAGCCAAGGCTCCTAAAAACAGAATCAGTAAACACTGTTTAACTATGTTACCTCATAGTTGAGGAACTTGATGGATCTGGAGATCAGCTTCTTGGTACTTTTTTAAATACTCGGGGAACTGGATGCAAACTTCAGAGGTGAGCTGGTTCTCTACTGTAACCACCCCTCTGACAGCTCCTGTCTTCTTTTTTTAATTTTTGCAATTCTGATTGGTATTTTAAACAGATTTCACTTTGATATTTCTGTCTAGTTAGAGCAGAATAACTCATAAGTAGGGGAAGAAAATTAATTGCAGAAGTTCATATTCCTTTTGCAAAGAAAAGGGAGGTGGGGGAGTTGTGGATACAAACCCCCCGACATTCCACAAATCCATTTAGCGAATCCATTCAGAGATTCAAATCCAAGTTCTTAGGTCCCTGCCATCTTATGAGTGTTTCTGAGCATGTACTGGAAGTGGGACAACCAACACAGCACTGCCTTCCATGGATTCCACAGAAGTGTGGAATAAATAAATGCTTTCTCGGAGCAGGTATTTATTACATAGGGGTGTGTGTGTGCCTTGTTGGGGATAAAAAATGCATCTTGTCCTTGGAGTGGCAGCAGGATGGTTGGTATTTAATTCTTACTGGATCTTTCAGGCATAAGCTAAAGCCCTTTGGAAAGCTACTCCTACGTGGATAACCTGCTGGTTATCCCCTCCTACAGCATTTCTAAATGTTTCACTACAGGTAGTCTAGGATAAATTTTCCAACTGATATAATCCTTTACCTATTTCATCCATAAGATTTCTCAATCTTCTAACAAACTCTCCAACTTCTGCATCATCCATCTTTGCACGTTCCTTTAAATCTGCTCCTAAATAAATGAGAAAATGGTTAGAATCCAGGAAAAGACATTTGAAATGTTCCCTCCTGTCCCTTTCAGAGGATAGACCACTTAAAAAGTCTTGAGATACAGCATTCCACTTAAGTAGGGTCCATTGAAGTTGTAGTGTGGACAACTGGGGTGCAGCAGTAACAAGGGTGCTCCTCTGTGCCCTTTTGACAGATTTATTTTTATTCCTTTTAGCACTCATTTCCAACAGCTTTTCTGCATGATCTGGTCAGCACACAGCCCTGAGAGCCACGACATTTTTTGAGAGTAGTTTGCAGAGCCTTTGCTACTCACCTGCACAGAAGACTCCTTTCACTTGGCTCTTGAACACCACCACACGCACCTGCTCATCGAAGCGCAGCTGCTCCAGGACACTGAACAGCTACGAGGGAGGGAGTGCAGACAAGAGAAGAAAAACTGTAGGCATATGGATGTATATATACACCTAAATTATAGCAAGCTCCTAATCTATGATAGAAGTGTGGGGTTTGTTTTTTCTTTTCCCCACAGGTGCCAGGAAATTCATGGAAATCATGTAAGTGGAACCTGCAGGTTTTTCCACTACACATTCAGAATTACACATTTCCGCATCTTGTTTTCCCTTCCACTCAGAGATGAACATTTGCTGTACTTAAAACTTCCCTTCCTGTCCAGGCACGAGCCAGACTTTCTCTGTCATCCCTGAACAGATCACCTGCTAAGGTGTGACAATGAGTATGTTTTTGTTGTAGTGGCAAAAGTAAGGACATTAACTTGCATCTGAGTTGACTTAAATAAATTAACTTAAATTACCTAACTTAAATAACCCAGATATCTCTGTCCACATCTGAGATTACTGCAGTAACTTTTATGTTCTGTTTTCCTCCAGGTTCACCTGCCTTGCCCCAATGCCATCTCCCACTGCCCTTCATCATAAGTTTTTTTTTAGATTTCCCACAACTATTCTCATTGCAGTTAGTTATTGGTCATGGTTCCAAACATGCTCAGAGGCCAGCCCCATACTCACTTCATTTACAAATACTTTTCCCAGTGAATTTCTCGCATGGGGTCGGTTCATTAGGATTTCAGCAATACCTTAATAATAGGAGACAGTTTCAGTTATCCTTCATTTAGTTCTCTGACACAGTAATTCAACTGGGAATAATATCTGCATATGCTGCATCTTCTCCTTCCTGAAAATGCATATAAAGTATATTCTAAAACAATCAGTTATTTTAAAATTGGGGGTGGCACACCATGTCTACAAAACCCAGTTATGCAGAACAACTGTAAAATTCAGTAGCACTGTAAAAGACTATGAGTAAGTAGACTTTTAAAAAATGAACGGAACATCCAAGAACACACATCTTAGAATCACTGCAGAAATGGGAAAAAAAACCCAAACAACAAAACCCAAATGATCCATCTTAGGTTTCTCTTTTGAATGCTAATTTAGTTTTTACTGTATAGTCTTGCTGTGTTCAGGTACATTCCCTAATGAAGGAAACCATCCTCTTGGGATCGCTGTTTGCATGAGAACAGCACAGACAGGTCACGCTCAGTTCTTGTTCCAGAAGCAGTTTGAAATTGAAGTCCATTTAATTTCAACATTATAAGCTCATCAGCAGAAAGGACTTCACTCAAAGTTCCTAAGTCCAAGCAGAAAAAGAAACCCACAACATCTACCTATGTCTCCTTTGCACATGTGATTTGTAAATTATTATCTGATGGCTTCTGTATGCTTTGGAGAGAAAAGATATGTCCCATTTCCTTGTCTGGACTTCTGCTCACTTCCCAGGCCTTAACATTGGAAGATGCTGTTGCTACGCTGTAGGTGCACATCTGTACCTCACACCTGTCTTGCTGGGTCTTTCTGTCTTGCTGGAAGGTCTCTGTTTATTCCTCTGCTTGTGTCAATGGCCAGCTACTGAACCAGACGTGTGTCACATTGGAATGAGGACACCAGCAAAGGAAATTCACAGCTGGCAACTACTTAATCTCTTTGTAACCTGCAAATTACCAAGAACTTTTTATAAGCTCTTGCAACAGTTACACAGAAAGTGAATTCATTGGCAATCTGAACCAAACCTGAAACTGCTGCGTGGCTCTCATGGATAAATATGCACAGACACACCAAGGTCCTGTCCTACCTTTATCACTGTACGTTATTTTTGTTAGAAAAATCTAAAGTATGCAAACCAGAACTTCTTGCGTTGAGCTCTCCTGCAGACATAACTTTAAAAAAAAGTAGCTAGTTATTCATTCGGCAGCAGAATTCTTGAAAAAAAGTATCAAGGCATAACTGAGAGCAAAACAACAATGAGCGCCCAGGAGCTCGGCAGGGCTGTAACCCCCGCTCGGGCTGCGCCGCGCTGGGAACGCACGGCCCCGCTCAGGCCAGGCCGAGGTGTTTCCAGCAGCAGCTGGCAGAACCGGAGCCGCACGCCGAGTCCCGGCACTCACCGCCGCCGGCCAGGCTCAGCTGCACCTCCGCGCCCCGCTGCGCCCCGGCCGCGCCCGCCCGGCCCCGCGCCCCGCGCAGCGCCGCGGGCACCGCCCGCCACAGCCGCAGCATGGCCGCTGCTGGAAGCGGCACCGTCCGCCCGGGACGGGCCCCGCCTCCGAGGGGGAACGGCCGCCGGCAAGGGAAGCCAGCAGCGCTTACACAGCCGCCGCGGTGGAAGAGTTTCTTACAAGTGAGGAGCCCTGCGGTGAGAAACAAGGCCGCTGCCACAAACATCGCCGCCAGAAGCTTGGCTGAAGCTGGCACCGGCTGCCGCCAGGAGATCTGTGCAAGGCAGGAGGTGATTTCCATTCTGCCCGAGTCGTGGAGATCCTCAAAGATGACAGAGTGAGGGAAGGGGAAGGACATCTGGAAGCGTGAGTTGATGAAGGGCCAGATGTTCACCTCTCCCTGTAAACCCATCTGTAGGTAACAAGCAGCATTTCAGAAAAAGAGAATGATCTTGTCAAGTGTCCGACCTGAAGACATCTCTGAAGGAAAAGAATTACAGAATCACAGGATCAATTAGATTGGAAAAGACCTCTGAGACCATCAAGTCCAGCCTATGACCGATCACCACCTTGTCCCCTAGACCATGGCACTGAGTGCCACGTCCAGTCTTTCCCTAAACACCTCCAGGGACCGTGACTCCAGCACCTCCCTGAGCAGCCCATTCCAGTATCTAATCACTCTTTCTGTGAAGAAATTCTTCCTAATGTCCAACCTAAACCTTCTCCCTTGTTCCCTGGGAGCAGAGCCTGACCCCCACCTGGCTGCACTCTCCTGTCAGAGAGCGTGGAGAGGGGGAAAAGCCGCCCTGAGCCTCCTTTTCTCCAGGCTGAGCCCCCCCAGCTCCCTCAGCTGCTCCTCACAGGATTTATACTCCAGACCCTTCACCGTCTTCACCGCCCTTCTCTGGAGCCGAAGAGAAGCAGTGAGCTTCATTGCACCTCCGCTTTGGAAAAACATCTGATAGCCGCCAGGATGGAGCAGTTCAGGGGGATAAGGAGGGATGTTTGTAGGACTGGCCATGGCTGTGCTATGGACAGGTACGGCCCGGCGGTGCCCCACAGGGGGAGGGGGAAGCTGCGCCTTTAAGGGGCGGGGCAATGACACCCCGCCCCGGGTGCTGCCCCCGCCCCCGGTGTCGGTGGGGGCCCGCGGGACGCGGCAGCGGCGGAAGCAGCAGCGGCAGCAGGAGGGCTTGTACCGCGCCATCGCCATCATGCAGCGCCGGGTGTTCGTGGTGGGCGTCGGCATGACCAAGGTACCGCCGCCCTTCCCGGCACCCGTGTGTGCGCGGGGGGAAGCGGCCCGCGCGAGGGCGGCCTCGGCGGCGCCCCCCGGCTGTCCCGTCTTGGCGCTGAGGGGGAGGTGCTGCGGGAGCCGCCCGCGCCCTCCCCGGCGCGGCTGAAGCCCCTCACGGGACGCGGTGCCACCTCAGGAGCCGCACTGGCAGAGCCGTCTGGCCCGGGCGGCAGCGGCTCTGCGCAAAGTTCACCCTCGCTCGGCGTGTGAGGGAGGCCGGACCCCGGCCAAGGTGAACGTGGTGCTTCACAGAGCAGGTCGATACAACAGCCGTGCAGCGGGCACGGTGTCCCCGTGTCCCTGTGTCCCCGCAGCCGCTGGCCCAGGGCCCGCCCCGGGGCAGGGGCGCAGGGAGGGCAGGAGCCCTGCAGGGTCTGTCCTGGGGCGTTTCTGTTCTGGCCCTTGGGTTGTGAGCGCACCGTTCGCCCCGCTCAGCTCCTCCACAGCTCCCCGGGAGCAGGTGATAGCCGGGGGGGCGTGGAGCTTTTCTCCCAATTAAAAGTGATGGGACAAGAGGAATTGGTCTCCAGTTTCCACAAGGCGTGTTTAAAGTTAGAATTAGGATTAAGTAAAATTCCTTCACCGAAAGGGTTGTCAAACCCAGGAACAGGCAGCCCTGGGTAGTGGTGGAATCACCGTCCCTGGGGGGGACTTAAATACACGAAGGGGTTCACTTAGGGGCATGATTTAGTGCTGGATTTGGCAGTGCTGGGGTAACAGTTGGACTTGATCTTAAAGGCCTTTTCCAACCTAAACAATTTTATGATTTTCAAAGAGGAACAGGAGCTAAAAAAACCCATTTTTGTCTTGGTAGGTGAATCTTAAGACAATTTTGATGTTTGCCAGAATAGTTAGAAACTCCTCCCCCTATCCAACTTTTAAATGATAACTTTGTGTCTTGTTGCTGCATGAGTATTTCTCCAGCATACCATGTGATAGGGGAGAAATTGAAAGGTTAAAGATAATTCTGTTAGTTGTGTTTATTGGACTGGATCACAGAATGTAGTTATAGAAGTTACTGAGCTCACTTGTGATGTCCTCATGAGGAGACAAGTAAAACCTGTCAGACACCATATTGCATCTTAAGTATTACACTATGAAATCTTTTAGGACTGTATTGCTTCTATATGATTAATATTAATGATGTAATGACTTGTAAAATTTGTTATATCTTCTCACAACAACAGTCCATGTTTCCTGTGTGTGTAACTGTCACTTCCCCAGTGCTTGTCATTTTCAGAAGTGGATCATCTCAGTTACCAGTTGAGCATGACTTGAGGAATTGTCAATACTCTCTTCTCCTCTCTTTTAGCCCAAGCAGTATCAATCACTCCTACAAACTTCTACAATGATCAACTCACCAACTTTGTTTTTCTTATGACCTTTGCTATGTAGGTTCTCTGTCTAAATTAATGAAAGGAGGCACTGAAGAAAGTACAGCTAAGTGGTACAAATGACTGGAGTCAGAGAGGAGTCAGGGAGATAAGCAGGAGGAGGCAGCAAATTAACTTTTATATACTCACAGGGGTCATCAAATATTTTCTGGGATTATAAGTAGATAGCATTAGAATTTCTTTTAGCAGTGACACTTTTTGTTAGTGATGTAAAAATGCAAACCACATATACTTGTGGTGGTCTCTAATGAGTCACACTGCAAAGAGAACAGAAATGCCACCTCTACTCCAATGGTGAGGAATAAGATATAATAAATTCTCTACAAAGAACATTTTCTTGTTACAAATAGGAGTATAACAAAAAAAAAAGTGGAAGTATGTATCAAAGCCTCAGTGAATATTATGTCATGTATTATGATGAATTGGTGAAGATGACAGTTATTCTCTGTCCCCACCTGCGGGCTTTGGACAGGATTATTGTCCATCTCCATAGTCATGGATCTTCTTTAACACTGACCAGAAATGGCCCTCAGCTCCCATAAAGCTGCACTATTTTCTCTTTTTAGCCATTGCAGGGTCTGGCAGCAGCACTTGGGAATTGTAAAGATTTTGTGCGTGCATTTTTGGGTCAATTACATTACATTGTTTGCATGATTTAAAACTTATTTCTAAATTAAATATAAAGCTTTTAAATATACCAATTTGAGCAAAATATGAATTAAATCTCACTGTGATTTATTCTCAGCTTGTTTTTCTTCCTTTTCTCTTGCCAGTTTTCAAAGCCTCATGAGAAGAGTGCTGATTATCCTGACATGGCTAAGGAAGCAGGTAATTTAGTAATAAACCATTTTGTTTGGTTGCTGATGCTTATTTTAGGTCTTACAGCCAATGTTTTAATTACACGTATGAAGGAAAAGCTACTGTTCAGTAAATAGATAAATCTAAAAAGCAGATTTAAAACTCAGACCACTTTTACCACATCTATAACTGACCTGTCCAGGTCAGCCCTTCCAGGCTGAAGTCAGCAGGATGGCTTAAAATTGGATTGCGCACTTAAATAATTTAATACTTACCTATATTATTGAAAACATATTCTCATTGGGATGAGCAACCTTGGTACATAAACACAGAATTGATTGAATGAAATTTTCAGATAAAGAGGCTTGTTCGAAACTTGAAATACTGTGGAATTGTCCTTATGAATATGAAATTGTCCTTATGAGGCACAAGACTATACCATTTGTACCATATAATAAGGAATTTCTACAGCTCTGATTTGTGAATGCTGGACTCATACATACTGCTCTAGGTTCGCTTGTTATGGTTGTGACAGCTGCTTTTTTTTTTTTTCCCTTCAGTTTTATACTTTTTTTTTCCAACTTTTAAACTGTTTTTTAGGCCAGGCAGCTTTAGCTGATGCTGGGATTCCTTATTCAGCAGTGAAACAGGCGTGTGTGGGTTATGTTTATGGTGAGTAATGTTGTTTGATTGGGATGTCACTTCTGTGGCAGTTACAGACATCTGTGTGGATAAGGTATGAGGAATGCCATCAATAAGCTTTCTGTTAAGGGGAAATCTATTTCCATTCCAAAGAGAGTTTTCCATTTACTTTCCTTCTGGTTTTCTATTAATAACTGTATTGTGGCAACTGAAATAGGGTCAGTCTGATGTGATTCCAAGAGCAACTTCCAAGCCACACTTCTAAGACCCTTCTGTCCAGTCCAGTTATGTCCCTTTGATTCACAGCCTGTAAAACAGAAACAGAACAAACCTCTAGTTTTAAAATCTGAGGAGTTTAATCTTGTTTCTGAGGTTCTTTACAGTCGATACCTGAGAGCTCAAGGTGACATCTCAGAAGTTCAAGTTTACAAGTTAATTGTTAGCACTGCACCTACATGGCAGGATTTCTTTTTGTGAGTTTGTACCTTATTTTAGTGTTTCCATCTGAAGGTGACTCAACCTGTGGGCAGAGGGCAATCTACCATGGTTTGGGTCTCACTGGCATTCCCATCATCAATGTTAACAACAACTGTGCTACTGGATCCACTGCTTTGTTCATGGCCAGACAGCTTGTAGAAGGAGGTGAGTTGTTCTGCTCTGTGCACCTAAGACATTGTCTGGGATGCAGTAGGATGGTGTATGTGAATGTACATGTTTTATCGTGTGTCATGAGCTGTATGAACCTAGTCAGTACTGCCAGTTAAATGTTTCTGCAATAACTGGAGAACTGCCGAACAAGTGGCATTATAGTACCGCAGGCACTAGATTCTGCAGGATAAAAAGAAGAATCTGCTAAAAAGCTTAGCTTTTTCCTTTTCTTTTTAACTTGAAGTTAATTCAGATGAACACATTTTTGGAAGGGAGGAGAGAGAGCAGACTGGCAGACCACGCTTTGAACTGGCAGATGAGTTTTCCTCCTGTTTTTGCAGTTCCTTTGTGGACTTTGATGCTTTCTTGCACTGATGCTGTTTCTGTAATGAGAACTTTAGTAACACTGTGTATGATTGTTTAGTATTTGTAGCTGAGACATAAGTGCTTGGTTGTCTATCAGATAGTTGGTGTCAGTTAAAAGTAAACTTCAATCCTATAGTGATCTATCATTCTTAAGTATCAATATGTTTGAATCAATATCTTGTCCATCTTAATTTGACTCTTTCAAAAATGAAGGAGGAAAGAAGAGCAGCTGGTAGGTGTTTGTGTACATATCTTGTAATGGAATAATTGTTAGTACATAGTGCCATTTATAATCACTTTGTGTTTTAAATAGCCACAAATCTTATTTTAAGGTTTGGCAGACTGTGTTCTGGCACTTGGCTTTGAGAGGATGGCAAAAGGATCTCTTGCTTCACGTGTAAGTGTCTGAAACACTTGATCTGTTTTGTGTTTGAAGATGAGATACGCTTCCTCATTCTCTGAGATGTGTTCTCAGTAATACCACTTGCTTTACTGCATTGCTGTAGATTATAAAAGAAACCATTATTTTGATCCATAGAATCTTTTAATGAGTTTTGTGGTTCTGATGGCAGCTATGACACACTATAAAAATAAATTCTAAAACATTCCATGCAAAATTCGTGTGTCATGTTTTTTGTATTTTGCCAAGATTATGTTAAAGACTGGGTTAATGGGGGAAAAAGGAAAATACCAGATAAAATATTGAAGCTTTGAGTAACTGAAGTATTTCTCAAACAACACAGCAAATTGAAGAATCTGGGTCTTCTGGCCTGATGCTTACTCAGTTGACCTGTTAACACACTCTCCCAAAAACTGAGGACTTCTTGACTCTTATTTGTTTTTACTGGAGAAGTGTGTGTGGGTTTGTTTTTATTTTGCCTTAAGGCAAGCAATATTAGAGCCCATATGTCATTTAACTGCAGAATTGCCAAATTCGATAATATATTCAAGAGGTTTGGGTGAAATTTAGAAAGTGATAAAAATGAGCAAGAGTTATCTTTTAACGTGTTTTACAACATTTCATCTAAGCTTCATTGAAAATACTAACAGAGTATTAATTTTATAACTTGAAAGTATATTAACTGTAGGATTTTAAGTGAGGTGAAAAATACCCAAAGTCCCCTGCTGAAAATAGTGACTGTGATAGAAGTCACGTAGCAGTGATCCTTGCCATTAATCAGTGTAATGGTTATAATGTTAAGCATTTTCTGCTTATTTACTCTTTTTTTATATCTGGGAAATTATGAATACTTCTAAACATGTCACTGAAGTGCAACATACTGCCCAGGGACTTTTTAAAATATTATAAAAACTTCTCATTTGTTTGAAATCTGTGACAGTTTTGTGGTGATGTTGGAAAGAAAATGAAATTATGACTCGCTTTGTATTTCTGTTCTCAGTTTGCAGACAGAACTAACCCTATCGACAAACATGTGGACATTATGATAAATAAATATGGCGTATCAAGTGCTCCCCTAGCACCTCAGATGTTTGCAAGTGCTGGCAAAGAACATATGGAGAAATATGGTCTGTTAAAATCAATTTTTTTCATTGTCTTCTATTTATGAAGTGATTTTAAAATAATAGGATTTTGTTTTAAAGAAATGGTAGCATTAAGGCTGCATAACTTCCTGCATTTTATCCCTGTGCCTTAGGATAGGTAGATGGGCTTGGGGCTGAACTTTTTGGGAAAAGCTGTTGGGTATTTGATTTGATTTAATACCTAGCCCAAGGCTGCTGCCACTGCTGTTTGCTACCCCCTCACCAGACCAGGGAATTGGCTTCGAGGTAACAGCCTGGCCTGTTGTGCATCTTTTATTTGCACTGACTTTTAGACTACTGTATAAAAAAACTTGTAGACTTAGACTCTTGTTTCACTGCAGCTTTTTTGTGCTGATAGGAAAATGAGCATTTAAGTTTCAGTAATATAATAATACATCAAATAAAATGCACTTGTTTTCTGTGTTTTTATGTAAGTGTTAAATATGCAAGTGGGTTGTTCTGTCAGCTAAAACTCAGTCATGTTTAGCAGTCTTTATCTAATTTTGAAACTTCAGTTGAGTTCTAAGGAGAGTCTTCATAACAGTGTGTCTCTTGTAAAGATGCTTGTAAAGGTCAGGTTCTTATGACACAATATTTAAACTGTTATGTCAGCACTGTTTGAGTAAACAAAGTATTTCAACACATCTTTCTTTCCCCTTTTCAGGGACAAATCCAGACTACTTTGCGAAAATTGCGTGGAAGAACCACAGCCATTCAGCCAACAACCCGTGAGTCACATACCCCCTATAGTCAACATCCCTTTCTAAAAAAATTAATGCACAACAAAGTAGTATTTTCAGAATATGTCCTTTATTACAGAATGAGAAAATAAATAAATTATTCTATAGAGAGATAAAAATAAATTCTCTATTGGTGCCTTATACTTTGTAAAAATAGCTCTATAGCTGCCTAATACTGTGATATTGGTGTGTCTGCTGCTCAGTCTGAGATGGCATCTGTGTGTTTTCCTTAGGTATTCCCAGTTCCAAAAGGAGTACACATTAGATGAAGTTCTGCATTCTCGCAAAATTTTTGATTACTTGACTGTCTTACAGTGTTGGTAAGGAGAGGACTTTGCATTGTGAAATAGATCTTGATGTTAAGACAAATATGGTAGGACATCTGTTTAAATAAAGTCTGTTTGTGTGTAAATTAAATTTTACAGATTGCTTTAAGTAAAACTTTTTATAAATAAAACAAATGTGGAAACTATGTCATGACCAAACACTAGAGACTTGCTCTCAGTATAATACCGTGAGCTGAAATAAGTTTTGTCCTTTGCGGTTCTCATGTAATTCTGTATCTTTTACTAATGTGCATCCATTGCTGTTAAGTGTTAATTCTTCTCCTCAGCCTTTTCTGTGCACTCTTGGAGGGTGTATATATATTTATATATGTTTATAACCAAGTAGAAGCTTTGATTTTTCCTAAATTGAAAAGCTTTAATGATAAATTTCTATTTCAGTGTCATGATTATCAAATGTTTGGTATAAAAAAGTATCCAGTAAGCACTGGTGGAATTTATAGTTTCAGTTGTATCAGCCAAAGAAAGTAGGGTTTTATTTGTTGGTTTTTTGGTTTGTATTAAAAGATACATCTATGGCAGATCAACAATCTAATGAAGATTGACATTACTAATTTAGAACAACAACATCATTATTTTTCTTTCAATCAGTCCAACATCAAATGGTGCTGCAGCTGCAATTGTGGCTAATGAGGATTTTGTCAAAAGGCATAAGTTGCAGCCAAAAGCTGTGGAAATTCTAGCCCAGGTGATGGCTACTGATTATCCAAGCACATTTGAAGGAAACAGTTGTATGAAGATGGTAGGTTTACAATTCTGTACTCCCTGGTACTCATTGGGGTGTTTTTTCTGAAGTTTATGATTTTGGGTTGGTGCTTTGTGAGGGTTTTTTGTTTGTTTTTGGTTTGGGTTTTTTTCTGTTTGTTTTTAGTACCTGCAAGTCCTAGTGATGCTATACACATTTTCATGTCAGTGAGCAAATATATTGTGCTTTGTGGTGAATGTAAAATTGATTTCACTTGGACAGAGATGGAATAAGTAAAGAGTATGATTGTGGAATGACAGTAAGTAACTTATAAACAGGCTATCAGAAACCTACTTTGTAACAAATTATTTACAGCCTATTTTTTAAACAACTTGAACAACAAAAGAAAATGTCTTTAATTTTTCCGTTTATAGTAACAATGAAATTTAAAACAATCAGGTGGATCATAGAAAATGGTAAGAAGACAATTTGAGGATTTGTTTCAAGGCTGAGTCATGCAAAGGAACAATTTGGCTTGCGAGCAAGATTGAGAAAATAGAGGATATTCCCCAGAAAGGTTTTGCATGCCAACAATAAGCCTTAGAATGTATTATTTCTTTCCAGACAATTTGTATTGTATGAATATCAAACTCTGACAGGTGTTGCATTACAATAAATCAGAATTCTGCCTCCTACAGGTTACTGTCACTGACAGCATCTATAGAAGCACAGTTAAAATAAAGTGTAGAAATAAAACTGTGAGCTATATTTCCATAATGATATTTTAACATAGAATTTCTTCTTTTTTTTTTTCAGGTTGGCTATGATATGACTAAAATAGCTGCACAAAAATGTTTTGAAAAAGCAGGGCTGAAACCTACAGATGTTGATGTGATCGAACTTCATGACTGCTTCTCAGTTAATGAGTTTATCACCTATGAAGCTCTGGGACTCTGTCCAGAAGGTAATAGCAGCAGTGGAAATTACTGTTTCATTAAAATGGAATGCACTAAAAATACCCAAATTAAGGACTCTTGTGATCTCAGTATTAGGCCCGTTTTTCAGGGCTATATTTTTACCTACCCCAAGATTTCCCTCCATCTATGTATTTCCTTTTAAGAAGATAAAAATGGGACAAGAATTGCCTGTGGAGGGCCTTAGGAAGTCACTGATCTTTGAAACATCTTTGCCTCAGGGTTGTTGGCAAATTGTCCATGTGCATCTAAAGTCAGCTGTGTAACAATGCTCAGTCTCTCCAGATTAGTCTAATGTCATTGAATCTGCTGGATTTACAACAGGTTCAATGGCAGTGGAGTTTAGCTCTGTGTATGTAACTCAAACCATTGAAATTTTCTACTGAAGAGGTATTTGATTGATTTCAAACAAATAATGCATTGAACTGCTATTTCAGTTCATGATATATTTAAATTCTAAACATATTCTTGCGTTGCATAGATTATCATCTGATGTAATCTTTCTCTAATTTGTTTTTAACTAATTGTGAGAAAATACCATATTCTGGCACTAGGTGGTATATTAAGTCTGAGCTTTCTTACTGAAACAGACATTCATGGAACTCCAGGAAGAATTCTTATGTGTTTGTAGGTCTGCAAATATTTGTCCATGAATGTTTGCTTTCTACTGTCATTTTTGCTGTGTTTTTATGGTATTTGCAGAAAAAATGGTAAATGTTTGACATATTTAAACAGCTACATTAAGCTCTTTAGCTTCATTCCTTTAACTGATGCAGAATAGTCCTGGTAGTACCTGTCTATTTGACTAATTTGTCTTGTGCATGGTTATTTAATAGTGCAGTTCTCACAACCCTTAGTCTGGCCTCTTGGAATGATAGACTAATTAGGCATAAAGTTTAATGAAACGGCATAAACCACTGTGTGTTTAGATAGACAAGTCTGACCTGGAGCCGTTCTCATTTAATAGCTCCATGGAACCATGACAGATCTTTTTTAGACTTCAATGTTAATAATGTAGGCTGAAGAAGCTGGTACAAGAGTAAATGTGTAAAAGCCTGGTTAAAAGGGAGAACTGTCTGTAGTCTGGAAAGCTAAATAATTCTAAGCATTAGTCTTCTGAGTGGTTTTATTTACTATTTTAATGCCTTACAGCCCAAGGTACCATTAGTTGGCCTTTGTGGCAAGGGCTTGTGCTCAACTTGGTGTTCACCCTCCAAGTCTTGGGGATCACAAATTACAGCAAAAAACATAGCTATCACTGCAGTTTCACTGAACAAAATACAAATAACTTAATTTCCTAGGGTTTGACAAGCAGCATCTCTGGTAAGTTACAGCAGAATTTAAAAATCACAAATAAAAAAACCATTTTTCTTACACAAATACTGTTTTATAGGAAAAGCATGTGACCTGATCGACAGAGGAGACAATACTTATGGAGGAAAATGGGTTATTAATCCCAGTGGTGGCTTGATTTCTAAGGGACATCCTCTTGGTGCCACAGGTATGCAAAACTACTTCATTTAATCACGCCCATTAAATAGGAGATACAGCTCTTGAGTAGGCAGGTGCTTCCCACCTGTGCTTGAAACGTGAGGGCCTCAAAGCTTCTTCCCAGTCTTCTTTCCAAATAATCCAAGCGTTGGGGCAGGTTGACACAGCTTAACCTTTTCTAGAGAATTGCTCAATAGTACAACTTCTGATGAATGTAGCTTGAATAACTATTCTAATATTATGTCATCCTTTAAAATTCTGGTTTTGTAGATTTTTACTGCCTCTGAATAGCCAGCCTGTACCATTGTTACTGTACTAGAAGCCAATTTTGTTAAGTCTTGAATGTCAAAATATTTATCTGATGTTTACAACAGAAGCTCACTTAGTCACCATTTCCAAGCAGCATAGGTTTTCCCTTTTATTTCTTTTTTTTCCCTTTCTTTCTTTAAACTGCTGTGCTTGTTTCTAAAGAGTTGGCTCTTAGATAAAATGTGTTTGGATTTGTGAAGATAATTCACGTTCCTTGTTTGGAAATGAGAAGTTGTCAGAAAACTGGAGAAGAAGAAACCTTGTAGAACACCAAATCTTAATCTACATAGTTGTAACAGTGAGATACAAGATGCAGTTAGTATGGGGCCAGGGGAAGTGTTAGGAAACTTTGGAAAAAAAAAAGGGTTCCAGATAAATGAGACTGTGGGTATCTGTAACAGTCTGAGACTATTGCATTACCAGGTTTGTGTTAATTTTTGTCAGTTACACAGTGATAAAAGCAGAGGAGTTACTGGTACTCTTGCCTCCCCGTTGCCATGGGATGGAGGAAGAGTCAGTAAAATGCAGCAAATTACAAGTCTCCAGCCTGTCAGCTTCATTTCCCTTGGAAACAGTTTTGAGGCCAGTTATATGCTAAACAAGGGTCATATAAATCCTCTTAAATATCCAAGCCATTCCAGGGCAGGCTGCACCTCAGGACACATTCTCTCCTTGAGGCTGAGAGAATGTGAATGAAACCTGTTCATTCTCATCTATGACTGGAATTTTAAAAATTCTTAACTCCTCCTCTTTGTAATGTTTCAGTTGTCAACGTGTAAAATTTGGTGCATGAAATGCAGATTCCTCGACTGCCTTGTCCAAAGACCTGTGCAGTTCTCCAGGGGAGGGAGGAATGTCCAGAGAAGGGCAGTGGAGCTGGGGAAGGGTCTGGAGCACAAATCCTGTGAGGAACAGCTGAGGCAGCTAGGGGGCTCAGCCTGGAGAAAAGGAGGCTCAGGGGGGACCTTCTCACTGTCTGCAACTCCCTGAAGAGAGGTTGGAACCCAGACAGTTAGAGACAGGATGTGAGGACATGAGACTCAGGATGAGCTAGGGGTGGTCTAGGTTGGACATCAAGAGGAATTTTTTTCACAGAAAGGGGGTGGTTAAGCATCGGAATGGGCTGCCCGGGGAGGTGGTGGAGCGTTGAAGGAAAGACGGGACATGGCGCTCTGTGCCATGGTCTAGTTGACAAGCTTGGTGCTTGGTCATAGGTTGGACTCGATGATCTTGGAGCTCTTCCAATCTAATGAGCGTTGTGATTCTGTGTGTGCGGTGGGACTGAACCCCGACTGCAGAAAGAGCTGAGGGAATAGTAGGGAGAGACCGAGGGTGAACATAGAGAGTGTCAGGGTTGCGAAGAAAAGGCGTTCCCTTCGTTTGGGTTTCCCAAGGACATACAGTTCACTCCTGGCAGCTCAGATTCCTGGAAGTTTCTCAAACGCGTTCCCGTGTCCCTCGGTATGTCCCGGGGGGGCGCTCGCTGACGGCGCACTCTGCGCTCGATGTTTCAGGGCTGGCGCAGTGCGCGGAGCTCTGCTGGCAGCTGCGCGGCCTGGCGGGGCGGCGGCAGGTGCCGGGGGCGAAGGTCGCGCTGCAGCACAACCTGGGGCTCGGCGGGGCCGTGGTCGTGACGCTCTTCAGGATGGGCTTCCCCCGGGAGAGCAGGTGAGCCGGGGCTGACACACGCCGCGGGCTCGCCAGGCACGGCGGGAACCGCGGGCTGCACCGCCAGGCCTTCCGGAACGCTCAGCTGGGGCTACACACAGCACACGGACAGAGCGCTGGTGGCCGAGCCTGGCTATGCTGCTTCCTGTGCCCTCAACACTGAGTTGTGTTAGAGTTATTGGCTGCCCTTGCGCAAGGAAGAGACTGCACTGTAAACTGTAACACCCAGCACTTGCAATTTTTGTGTACCTGCAGGACTGCTGGTCTCTACTGAGGTTATAACTCACACACTCTCGTGTCACAGTGTGCACTGAGAGTGATTGGAAAGCTCAAACTATTTTGTAAAAATGCCTCATGTGATTGCCCGTAAGGAAGAATAACGTTCGGAGGAAAAAGCCACCAAACAAATAAACATTCCAAGAACAAAACAGGCCACATTAAAATTAATTCGTTGAAATTAGGGATCTGCCAAAACCGGCAAGACATCCATGGGAACAGAGAAACCACTGCTTTCACTGCTAAAATTGTTACTGGTTTAGATCTCTGAAGGATTGTTTTCAGCCGTGTTTCATATGATGCTGTAAGTCCTTAGAATTCAGGCGTGTTACTTGCCCGGTCCTGGCTACAGAATTCGCACTTGCAATTGTAGCCTATTTCAGAGTGAGAGAACACTGCTCTGCACTCTGTTATAGCTCTGTGCTGGAATGGACAGGAATTGAGAGAAAACATTTAAACTTTATATTATACTGGTATTTCAGGGGAGACTTTTACAATACAGTTTCCTTTATGTTTTCACTTTCAGTTTTCCTTAGAAAGATTGACCTGCTTATTGTGGGCATTTATGGCTTTTAAAGCTCAATGCCAGTACTTTGTTTTCTCTGAAAACCTGTGAACAGCAGAATTTATCATAGGCTGGCCTTTCAGAAAGAAACACTCCTCCGTCCCAGCTTATATTTCTAACATCTGTTTCAGCTAAACCTGTGCAATTCCTGAGAGGTGACAATATAATCTGAACAAGAGGTGATGAGGGAAGCCACTGAACTCTGAAGGGCTGCAGCAGTGACTTTTTGTAGTGTTAGGAGTGATAATTTTGTCTCTTCTGTAATTCGTAAGAGGTTGTACCATGTGAGAAAAAAGATAGAAGAAAAATACATCTTCTCATAGATTCTCTTCAAACACACTCACAAAACTTGGGAGTGGATGTTGGTACAGTTTTAAATCTGAGGGGAAAAGAGTGTTACAGGGAATACACCTTTTTCCATTGCTTTGAGCTTTGTCTTTAAAAATACTGTCACTTTATGTAACAGAGAAACTGTTGCTGTTTTTATTTCATCAATCTTGAGGTGCTGCAAGAAGTAGTCCTTCCTGTCAGAGAGAGCTTTTCATGTACAGGTAATATTTCTTCTGAAGAAAATGAAGTCTGATTTACTGTGGCTCATTTCACCTTCACTGGTGTTCAGAATTTTTAAAAATACTTTCTTAAGTACAACTCAACCCAGAGAAATCTTAGCAATACTCATTTCATCTTACAGTAGAGAAGCTTAAACCCCTTTAGTTCTCCCAGAGGCTCTGTGTGGGAGATTCCTGACACAGGGAGTTGCACCAATGTGTGTCAGACTTCGGAATGGAACAGTGGGGCTGATGTGCTCAGACACCCCTTACGTAACTGAATTGTGATGTGCATTGTGTAATTAAGGGAAAGGGGGTGGAACTTTGTGTTTATGAAGATCCTTCACACCAGTTTCCTACAGCAATGGACGTAGAATTAATCACCCATTCCAGATCAAGCCTGTGGCTTTAGTTGTGGCTGGTGAGAACGTGCATCAAGGTAGCAGGTGTTGATCCATTTCGCGTTAGTTTTTGAAACAGTTCTGCTTTTTGTTTGGTGGCTTTTACTGAACCTTACAATTTTGCATCCTGTTAGTACAGCCTTGGTTTATTAGCTATGAACCTGTCTCCTTCAGACCAGACAGTGCCCACTCTTGCTACCTTGTCACACATCTGCAGGGCAGTGCCAGTACCGCCCCAGTAAGTTCCAGCAACATTTCTTGAGCAATTCTGTCACTTAAGCAGTATCAAAGCTGACCAGTTTTGGACTCTGCTGCCAAGAGATGGTAATAGCTGTAAACTTGTTTCTCCTGCTGCTTGAATTGCCATTTCTTTGGACGTTTCTCTGTACTTTGGCTCTGTGTGCCCCTGCAGAAATGAAGACTTGGGTTCCATGCTGCTATCAGGCCATGCAGAGTGATTGCTCCAGAGTATCAGGAATAAGATTAATGATTTACTGTCATTATAAAATGAATCTTCAGTTCATACACCCAGATATCTGGAGTAGTTGTAATTCAAGCTGTCAAGAGAGCAAGCTTCACTTTGATACCAGCGTTGCTCTATACTACTAAAATGTTTCTTGCTGGTGTTAGGCCTATTCATGATGATTTGAAGATGTTGAAAATGTGATTTAAAGTGTTTAAATTAATGGGGTTTTTGTTTCAGCAACGGCCGCATTGCAGCTGTGCCTCTCAGTGCAGCTGTTGATGGATTTAAGTCACACCTGGTCTTCAAAGAGATTGAAAAGAAGCTCCAAGAGGTATCTGACTACTTCTTCTACCTACAACAGGATATTAATTGATAACAGAATGTGTGTAAAACCTGTTGGGAATATATTAGCATCCATCACTTCTTCAGCACTGCTTATTGAAACAAATGTTACAGATTTGGATTTTGACAGAAATCTTTCTACACTGTGTGCCATGACTTTAAATTACTTTTTTTCCAGATAGTTCCTACTTGCATAAGGATACTTCAGTGGAGGCAAGTTTAGGTTGTATGTGAGGAGCTTGCTACTAACCAAAGAAACTTTGTGTTTGGTGTCAGCTACTTGCTTTGTAAGTGTGATTAGAAGAAGAAATCCCATTTTGTCAAACTTATGTCAGGACAAGGCTATTAGGACTATTTCTCTTAGTTTAATAGATTTCAATATAGTCATAGTTTGAGGTTTTTGTTTGTTTAGATTTTTTTGATGATTGTTTAAATAATGCCTAATGGGGGAATATGTATTTTTATATTAGTAGAAATGGTGAAGGTTTTTTAATTGCTTCTGTTAAATTCAGACTACGTAAAAATTACTGTTGAAGTAAATTACTAACTTCCTTGTTCCATGGTCGTTACAGGAAGGAGAGCAGTTTGTCAAGAAAATTGGTGGAATCTTTGCCTTCAAAATAAAAGATGGTCCTGGTGGAAAAGAAGCAACTTGGATAGTAGATGTGAAAAATGGTAAAGGCTCTGTGGCAGTCAATTCAGGTCAGTGCTCTTTTATTATGTCATTGCAGAACATACATAGAACTAATGAATATAGACTCGTGTTCTGTTTAGGCTATGGTGACCTTGAGCAAAAACAATGTAGAGCTACCTTAATTTTAAACTTTTCTTATTATTGACACTTTTAATCCATGGTGTTTCAGACCAAGAACTAAACATTTTCTACTCTGAATGTGTCTAGAGATAATTGTGTATTTTCTTAGAGGCTACAGGTAGATCTTTCATATGATTTCACAGGAATCAGAATGGGAAAACAAAGTAAAAATCAAACCTCAGGGATTTTGTTGTTCTCACCTCCTAAAATTTGGGCCAGAAATATAATTTGTAGCTGTTTCTTCAGTTGCTTTGTTGGAGACACTGGTAAGCAGTAAACTGGTCTGCCTTGTCAAGTTACTTCTCTTCTGCAGGTAGTTAAGCAACAAAATTTGACTGGTTGCAGTGCTGTACCAGCTGACATAAACTTCAAGTTCCATTTTTAAAAAGGCAGAAATAAGAAACAGACTGGGTCGTGTTGGGGACCCCATAAAATATTGAAAACACAGGATTTGTAACCTTGCCATGAAAATGTCTTGTCTCAAATCAGAAGTCATGCACCCTAGTAATGAAAATGAAAAAAACCAAAGACAAGAGTCAGCCCTCAGAATCTGATATATCCATGAACCTGCATCACAAACCTTTTAATTAAAAACATAACAGGGGATTTGATTCAGAAATTCATTGTTTAAAGTTATTACAAAAAGAAAACCACAGTCTTCTGTTGCGTCAACAATTTATCAAATATTTCAATTTAATAATAAGATGAGTGTAGGAAAAGATGTGTGCAGGTTTTAGGCCTTTGGTTTACACATCAGTATTTATATCAGAGCTTATTAAAATAATTTTCCAGCTTACTTCTAGTAAGAAGATCCTTGAAACTTCTGTATTTGAGTTAATTCAAATGAGTGCTTTCAGAATGCACATGTTGTTCCCATGGAAGGAGAGGGCAGGAAATGCCTGAAATGTCAGTAATGAACATATTCAGAGTGTGTTATAGGGGAAAACTCATCTATTCTAAGCTGATCTTCATACTAGCAAATACAAGCTTGATAAAACTGAAAGATGATTATCAGTACTTGCAATGAACATTCTGTCTGATTACAAGTAGATTATTATTTCTTTTCAAGGAATGAATTTGCTTAGCTTTCCAGGAAGGTCCATCTTTCTTCAGTGTTGGGGTGGTCTGTGCTACAAAGTGGCCCAGCTGCCTGTTGGCTTTGGGGGAGCCTCTTGCTCATGTTTTTACAATGGCTCTTGTACATACTTCAGGTGCCATTTGCTGACGTGTGGTCTGAAGGGATGCTCCACGTAGTAGTAGCTCCTGTAACTGTTCCATTTCTTAGTTTGAATCTTCATTCAACTCCTGTCTTGCAGATAAGAAGGCAGATTGTACAATCACAATGGCTGACACTGATCTGCTGGCGCTCATGACTGGCAAAATGAACCCTCAGACAGTAAGTCCAGCAAAGATCACCTGATCAGGGGACTGGTTGGTTTGTTTTGAATGTATTTAAGTTAAAGTAATTTGGATGTTTTCATCCAAAATTGCCGTGGCTGCTCTGAAGAATGACAATTCTTGGTGTGCTCTGAACAAATCAGCCAAAGTGAGATTCATCAAGGACAGGAACATATCTCAGACATCATGCAGGGATGTGTCCTGTGCTGTATCCCAGGAGGAGATATAATAATGCTTGGTTTGCAGAGAAGAGGGACAGTCCAGTTTGTGCAACATGCCATAAGAAAGAAGGACTATGGGCCTCTCTTTGGAGGGCTTTACCCTCATAGCTGACATTAGTGTAAGGAGTCATCTTGATGCTGAACAGTAGAAATTGAGGTGAGCATGCACTGAATGCCTGTGATTATTTATTGTTGTTGGGTGGGGAGTTTGGGGGTTTTTTGGTTGGTTGGTTTCATTTCTTTTTATTCTGTCGTAGTGTACAAATAAACCAGATGTTTAAACTAATTTCACGTTGCTGTGCTATGCTCCCAAATTTGAAATGCTCTGGGTAACTGTTTCAAGATTTTAGTCTGGTAGTCATGGGGTAAATTTTGCAAACTGAAATGTGTCTTGGAGGAGTTTGTAGATAAAAGAAATTATAGAAATGTTTATAATACACATGTAGAAAATTCAGCGGCAACTCCAGCTTTGCATCTACAGTTTGGATATTCTGGTGCATGCAGTTCATCTTTTTACAAGATATGGAGGAAAAAAATCCAAATTTTTCCTGCATGTCTGCTTCACAAACAAGTTTTGCAAAACTGAATTGATCAGGAACAAAGCTTTAGTCAGGAACAACAGTTAAGTCTGAGAAGGATTTGAGCTAAGAAACCAATTGTGGCACCTACTGTCACTGTGGCTTTATTGTTTGCAGTTGAAATAATCAGCTTGTCTGCTATGAGCAGTCACCAGCAAAACATGGGCTGTTCTGCTTGCTCCAGGTACAAACCCATGGCTGTGATAATCCAAGAAACAAGCAAGTTTATTCTCTTTAGGTATCACAGATATAATAAAAATACAACTTCCTCAGTTACCTGTTCTACATTCAGACAATGTGTTTGTTGCTGGATGTGATATGTGTGCCAGAAGCGTTAGAATTACCAAACTGCTGATCCATAATAACCCATAACTGTCTGGAGGGGTGCATTTGGGATAATATGTTGTACTGCATTTCACAGAATCTTTCTTTATTTTCAGGCATTCTTTCAAGGCAAGTTGAAGATTTCTGGGAACATGGGCATGGCAATGAAACTTCAGAATCTACAGCTGCAGCCAGGCAAAGCTAAACTTTGAGCTCAGTAGAGTAAATAGTCAGTACTTGATATTCTTGACAAAAAAGTAGAATGAAACTAGACATTATAAATAATACAGCACAGGCTGGGTTTGATTGGACCTCTCTCACCTACATTCTGTGGTTAGAGACCTTAATTCTCTTAACAATTTCCATCAGTTTCTCTATGGCTAAGCTTGAGGCACTAACACGAATGATACATGGTGGGGCTTTGTGACAGTTTTTGTTCTAATCAATAGGGACAATTTTGTAAAAATTAGAGCTGAATTAAGCTGCTTACTGTTGTTGAAGTTAGTTGGGAAGGAGGAGAGGAAAGTTATAAATAGTTTGGCATATCAGTGAAATGAGTTGCATTTTTTAAAGGCTGTAATAGCAGGTCATACAAATGCTTTCAGACTTCCACTCTTAACAAATTTGCTGCTGCTTACATTAAAATAGTCTGGTAAAGGGGATCTCTAACAACATTTTTTTAGAATAGGTTTTAGGAATTTGCTATAAAATACTTTTCTTATTACTACTTTGGAATTAAAAAATAAATGAAATACCCAGAAGTAAGCAGGAACTAGAATGCTGCTTTGATGTTCACAGGATTTGATCATACTTTACCTTGAAAACAGATAAGATTTGCCAAGAGAGCAGAGAGGGAATATAAGCAATATGTTACCTGTTTTCTCCTGGTAGAATCTGGTGTTGATCATGATGAAATCCTTGTCAGTAATGTAAAAGCTTTAAGTTCTGTTTTGGGAAAATGTATTCTGGGTGGAAGTTTAATAGAAAATTAAATATACTTTTCCTGTTCTTCTGTGTGTCTCTTGCTCAGATTTATAAATGTGGATTTCATGTCAATGTACTGAACTGAGTGTTTTATTCAGGTTACAAAGGGCACCTGCAGGCATCCACTTTTTCCTCCTCTGGCATTGTCAGTAGATAGTCCATAAACTTCATCTCAGTCCAGTAGATACATCTCACATCCTCACGTACTTGGGCTGTGACTGAGGAACTTAGACCGAAATTTTCAATTCCCTGGTTTAACTAAAATAATAACTAAAAAGAGCAAATTCAAGCCAATCTTTCTGCCTCCTATTGGGAATGGTGACAGATTTCTGAGCAGTAAGAATGGCTCTTCTGCATCAGACCAAAAATCCGTCTGGCCCACTGGATTTTCTCCCTGTTGATACCTGGGAAGGAATATGAAGATGGCCCAATCATCTGTTTGCTCAGAGTGCTTTCCAAATTGCCACTGATTGTCATTTTTCTTCCCAGCTCACGAATTTGAGCCAGAAGTGGTTATGTCTGGATTGTCTTTCATGAGTTTGTCCAGTTCCTTTTGGAATCCTTGGACAGTTTTTTTAGCATGGATCATGAGTTTCTGTACCTACACATCATATAGAATTAAACTTACTCCTTTCTATTCTATACATGCAGTTTTATACCTCTTAGTTTTTTGGGGCTTTTTTGGGGGGAGCTTTGTGTTTTACTGGAAGAACAATGAACAGCTTCAGAGCACTCCTGGTGTTTGTAGTCTTGTCCTGTCACCTTCGGGCTTTACAGCTTATAGAGAGATCATTCTGTTTAACTGTGTCATGTGGAGAGACCCTTGCAACCTTCTGTCCATCCAAGCATCCTTCCTGAATGCTGCATTTCCATTGTCCTGTTACAAAGTTTTCAAGACACAAACATTTTCTGCTTGTATTTTTCTTTCCCCAGTTGCATTTCTGACCACTCCTAGTTTTGAGATGGTGTTTTTTTAGGTCTCTTAAAACTGGGGGCTCATTTCTTTCATACAAACTCAGTGCTTATTTCTGCACTGTAAAACTGAAATATTTCAAATTATTGTTCCATATGCATCAGTTCATTTGTACTGAATTTCAGCTGTCTTTTACTGCCCAGGCACTCAGTGTTCAGCTCTGGTCTTTAATATCTGGATGAATCAATATTTGTGACCCCACTGTTCATCATCTTTTCCAAGGCATTAGCTTTCTGTTAATTAGGACAAACATGGCATTGTTCCACTGTAAACTTTTTAAAATACAATCTGGTCATATGAATCAGGTTTCCTCCTGTGTATTGTGTATTGACTTATCTAAGGAATTGGAATAGATAGGAGTCATATCTCTCAAATGAAAACAGCGTTTAACTCTGTAAATAACACTTGCTATTGTATCCACTGCTTTTTCCTAAGTTCTTGCCGTTTGGCTTGTGGGTTAAAACAAAGGGGAATTACAGGATTGCAGCAGTAATTCTGTACAGAAAACAATGTGTTCCTCCTCTTGATCACACCAGAAGAACTGTGAGCAGATGTCTTCTATGCAAGCTAAGAACATGCCTTTTTCAAGAATTTTGAGCACAGACACAACATACTTTTGGCCACTGTTTAATTAAAGCAGTGAATGAATTTTGAAATGTAAACAAGATAATATAGATAATAGTATTCCATCCCAATAACAGTTCAAGTAAGATGTGCTCAACTGCAGAATGAGATTAAGTTTTTTAAGGGGGAAAAGTTGCAGAGAAATATGAAGGGGAAAAAAAGGTGCAAAAATAACTTTGGAGTTTGTTTGCTACAAAGAGAAATAATATCCAAGGCTGAGGCCCTGGCCTTCAGAGAAATCTGGGTTTGTGCAGGCCCAGGGCTTTCAAGCATCTGCAGATATGATGTTACAACAGAAAAATCCCAGATTAAACCTTCCATTCCCATCAGCAGTAGATAGAGGGAGTAGTGCAGAGGTTAGCACAGTCTGCAGCTGGGAGCACTGGTCAGGCTGGTATTTCTCCTGCAGGATTTAAGGAGATGGAATAAAGGACAGAGTCGTGTATTTACCCCATTTACCTGCTAGTGTTTTATTTAGACATTTGTCCTGTATTGCTTCTTCACTTTCAGCACCTTCCTTGTGTTATAACTTGCTGAGTAATATTTTTATATAATACTTCCTCTGATTTTTCTGGGAGTGAGGTGTGGAGGGGTGTCTTTTCTAGAAATCCTAAATCCTCCATGAACATTCTGCAGTCTTAGAATATGACAGCTTTGAATAAATAAATGTTACAGTGGATAAAAATAATTTACTCTCACGAGAAAAAGCTCTGTGGTACAAAGCAGTTTTTGACATTACAAAGTTCTCTTACTCATTTTTGCATAACTCAAAGCATTACCTAAGTCTGTACCATTTTAGAAATCTTGCTACAAAGGTTTTCTTTCTCACTCCCTAATGCTCTGTTGACCAAGCAGCATTAAGTTCCTCTTCTCCAGCTAAAATCCTCTGTAGCTTTAGATCAGCCTTTTAAATGAAGTTTATGTTATTGCAGTTGTGTTAACTGGATTCCTTGGGGGCAGAATTAGAAAGGAGGTACCAAAAGGTGGCCAGTCACTGAACATAGCAGTATGTCAAAGGCCCTGTGTAAAGGAAAAAATTAAATTGTAATCTTCTAGGCAGATGGTTTGGTCTTCTCAGACTCCCAGCTCACATGAGAGGCAATCTCAGCTTTAGAGATTTAAGTACTTGGGAGGGTTCTTCCTTCATGGACTCTGGTGAGTGCTCCTTGCCAGCTCTTGGTTTGGGTTTTTTTCCCAACTATAATAAATGTGACAGCCAGAGGTGGTGTCAGGTTGGCGGGTATATCTTACCTTTATTTTCTTTTGCAAAATACATGTAATTCTTGCATATTGGAATTTTCACTATAATGAAAAAAGCAAGAGAAACAAATGATTTGTCAGAGTTGGAGCCACTGAGCAGAGTTGATACCTGACTCAGCAGATCTGACTGGCAAGAATTTGACTGAATGATTTGGTTTTGGAGCACAGATTTTATTTTTAAAGGTTTACTTGAATTTTGTGTTTTCAGCCCTGCTGCTTTGCCTAATCAGCAATAGGTTCAGTGCAGAACAATACACTTTTGAAAATGCATGTATGTGACACAGTCTGGCAGGTGGCATCGTGGAGGCTTTGCCTGTGTACAGCACATCCTGGTACAGTGTAGGATCCCTCTGGAAAGCAGCAGAGTGGAGGGGGCTGTGAACAGCTGAGCACAGTTTGTGGCAGCTGGGTTAAAGAGCTGGATTTTCAGGCAATAGATCATTTCAGGATGCAGGAGGATGGTCTAAAGAGCCTTGACTACATCTTCCCTCTCAGGATAGAAAAAACTGCAGAAAGTCACAAGGCTGGGTTTGTCCATTTCCCATATGTCCAATTGATCTGAGGTCAGATTCAACTCTTACCTCCTTGGAACAGGAAATCCATCGCTTCCTGCTCTGCAGAGCACCCAGAGCTCTGCATGTCAGCTCTCGTTAGGCAGAAAAGGGTAAGAATGCAATTAGCCTGGTGGATAAAAGGCAGGGAAAAGTCTCTTTAACTATGAAAAATCAACACTTGAGGAAGCAAACCACATGTGGAGAACAAATGCTGGAAAAAGCCCCAACTGTTTGGAACAAATGCCTTTATTACTTAAATAAACAGCAGTGTAATTTGTTGGAGTGACAGTGTGAGCTGTTCTGTACCCTGTATCTGCAAGAAGAATTCATTGCTAACTTGAAAGCAGATGGCTTTGTATGGCCCTGAGTGGGTTTTCTGGGAAATGTTAGTTATATGCTGTGATACAGGAACAGAAACATTCTAATATGCTGCAGCAGGCTAAAAGGAACATGGATAGTATAAAACAAGTACAAAATATGCTGTGTCTGTATCCCATATTTCAGGTAGATTAAAAGCAGTCATGGATTTAAAAATTTTTTTTAAACAGTACATGTCCTCTGGGAGAACAAACATTTCAGAGTTCATTGGGATCAAGACACAGATGCCAATAGGCTCATGGCCAGGCACTGTTGTGAATTCTTAGGTTTGAAAAATACTTCCCTTCCTGCTTTGGAGACAAAACCCCCTTTTATTCCTTATGTTTTGATTATTCATTTTTTGAAGCAAAATGACTGCAAGTTACTTAGAAGAATTTTAATGATTTTTTTTCCTCTCCTTTTATATAAAGGCACAATACCAGCACATAGCAGTGAGCACTTCAGGAATGTCAGTATTTCTGTAGAGTCTTAAGCAGATAAATAAAGGTGAGAGTAAAGAATATTTTGTCACCTTTTAAGATACAACTAAAATCTCCAAAATGCCTCATGCCTCACTTCCATGCAGATCACAAGTGAGCTGATGCCTGGAGAACCACTGTTCTTGGAGCTCATGCTTCAGTAGATCTGCTTATACCTTTTGTTCTCTGCCATGTTGCTGTTTGATTGGTGTGTCTGTTATTTGAGTTTATCATATAAATTCAGTAAATTTAGCCTGTTTAGGACAGTGACAGTACTTGCAGAGCTGAGCAGGTCTCACATGAAATATACTGCATAGTGCAGCTTGGCCCTGGACATGGCCTCCTGCTGAGGTCTGCAAGAGTTTCTTTGAAATCCAAGAGCTCAAGGTAGCCAAGCCTGTCCTTGACCACCACAGGGGCTTTTTACTGCTGGGCAGTGCAGAAGGTTGTGTCCTGCACAGGGCGCTCTGTGCCAGGCCCATGGCAAAGCACTGTTGTGGCACACACTGTCTGTCACAGCTCCCCAGCAACTGTTTGCCCAAGGGCCTGGTTCTCTGCCATCTATGTGAGCTGAAGAAATAATCATGCCAAAGTTTAAACTGAGTCTTCAGCTTCAGCTTTTAAACCTGGAAATGTTTCTTCACGCAGGCTGCAGCCACCACTCAGGCCCAGCAGCAGGGAACATGCAAGAGTTCAAAGACTCAAGTTTGACTGGAAATGTCATTGCAGTGCTGTGAGTGTTGCAGTGGAAATTCTTTACTCTGAAAGCTCCAGAAAGCTGCAGTGAACAGAAACAGTGGCTGCTGAGTCCATGTACCATGGCAGGGCATAGGCTTTGGCTTAGTGGTGTGTCAGAACACCTTTAGATAGATTTGACTCCAGCTCTGGTTTTTCTGGGGAATTTATGTGGAGGATGGAAATGCAGCACTGGGCCTGGAGAAGGGAGATTGTGAATCTGGGATATGTTGATGCAGGAGAGTAAGATGAGGAAGAAATGAAAGCTTAGAGGAAAAAAAAAAGCCTGTACAAGTGATTTGTAGCACAGTGTGAGGGTGTGCTACCTTCGCACATCGGATATCTGATGTGTGACTCTTGTGTGCCTCTGTTTCCCTACTAAAGGAGGCACAGTGCCCCTCTTTTTATAATGTCCTGTATTTCCTCTAGATGCTACCTGACAGAACTATACTTCTACAGCAAAAACACAGATAAAAATGCACTTTTGGGGAAGGGTGAAGACTGGTCACTTCCTCTCCCTTGTGAGCTGCTCTGGCATCAATAGTAAGTGAGGTAATCCCCCAACTCCTCCTCCCTGAAAAAACTGTGCACATTTTGTTGTATGGACTCAGGGTACTGTAATACAGAAAGGGTAGCAGGCAAATGTGTCCTGGATTTCTGAGTCACTAGGAAAAAGCAGCCAGCTTTGTTTTGTTTTTATTTTTGTTTCAGTAGAAACACACTTCCCACTCTAACTTTTGAATCTTCCACGTGGCACACAGGGGGATCAGTTCCAGTTGATATAAGCCTGGATGAGGAGAGGGAGGAAATAACTTAATTGCTTTAGACTTTAGTTCAGCTGGAGTGGAGAGGAAAGAATCAGTGTCCCTTCTCTGGAATTCAGCAAGAAGGTCGTGTTGTTGGTGAGGACAGATCTTCTGCAGTTTTTGTGGAGGTACTGTATGGAGCACTGTGGGGCACTCACAAAACAGGTGGCTTTATATTTAATATACTAACTACTGTCAGGGACAAAAAACTGTGTTGCTTTCTTGGGAGTATTGCTGCACTTGGAGCATACTGTTATCAACTGTATGTTCCTTTTCTTTCATCAAGTGTGGGGAAATAAGAAATGTGAGGCTTCTGGGCTGAATCCCTGTGTGTGTGCTTATGTGGTGGAAAGTTCTGACGTTAGTGCTGTAATGTGGGGCATAGAAGATAAAGAAGAGATTGAGTGGATGGGGTGTCACAGCAAATTTGGGGACTTTGCCTGTAAGACATTTGCAGTTTCAGCCTATTGATCCCTGGTCCCTGAAGATCAGCTGATGTATTGAAAGGGAGGGAGAGTTAAAGGGGAGGGAGATAAAATGCAGGAAAAACTGCTGATCTATCTGTTCCTGGCTAATTTGAACCAGACCCCCAGAGAATGGGAGGACATTCCTACCTGGGATTCAGATTTGGGTTGAATGCAGCTAAACTCAAAGATCCAGTAATAGTGCAGCTCCAGTGTCCTGCAATGAAATGCAAAAGCACACACACAGTCTCTGCTTCTCTTCTGCCAATTCCTGCATGCTGGCTTTTGGCTTCACTCACGGATCTTGCAAACTGTGTTGACAAAAGTAATGGGAGATTGTTTATTTCCCAAGTCTTTATATTCAGGCCATAGTTGCTTCCTCTTTCCTACTCATATTTGCCCATATGGTGACTTTGGAAAATTCCTCTCTGATTTTGTTGGGAAGTGCAGGAAGCTCTCGCTGGTAGAGGGTTGCCTGTTACTCTCTCCAGTTCTGCTGCTCACATCTGGAAAGGATCTGGCTTGGAAAGGGGAGACTCTCTCTGAGCTCGGTGCATGTTACTGACATGGCATGAGCTGAGAGAGCCTGTGGGGCAAGTGAAATGTTCTTCTCCATTCATCTGATTTCTGACAGCAAAGGTGAGTTTTTCTATTTTTTTTTAAGCTGGCTTCTCAGACAGCCTGCAGTAGCAGCCTGCCTTTCAGCTGCAGCTTTTAGCAAGGATACTCAGTGTAACAAGTTCAGTTAACCTGTGATTTTGAAAGAGAATCCTCTCCTTCAGTGGATGTTTTTCCCATGTGTGTGTCCTGGGAGAATGTGTGTGGAGTATAATAGGTAACAGACATGAGATATTTTGAAAGTGATTCTGTTGTTTATTGGGGGAACTGTAATCACTGGAAAGCATTCAGCAACTCCTGAAACTTCAGTTTACCTCTTGAGACTGTGCCTTTTATAGCATTCTCTTGCTGTGAGGCACCAAAGTGCAGGTATCAGTTGTGTCTGGACTCAGAAAGCCCCCCTACAGCAAGGGAAGAGGACTGTTCCTAGTGGGTTTTGAGCTACTCCTTTAGAAGCTTTCTTAATAAGGCTTTGAATCGGGCCCATGGGAATGAGTTGAAATGGAGTGAGTTACTTCAGCCTTTCTTTGAACTAAAAGAGAATCACCATCATGCCTGGTTTTACTGCCTGCACTCCAGATGTACACAGATGTTCCTGTATCCAAAGTGTCTCACTGTGCTAGAGCAGCATTCCCTCCAAAGGCATTGCAGCAGACACATGCATATTGATAAGGGGGTGAGATTGTCTCAAAATCTTAGTGTGCAATAGATAGATTATTCCTTGTTAATTTTCTAAATCTTTTCAGAAACAGATGTGGAAAAGCCAGCATGTTGCAAATCTGTAGAGCCCAAGACCAACCACGATGTAACTGTGCTATGGGAACAGTGTTGATACTGTTACAGCAGAACTGACTGAGACCTGTATATACAAGGTTTTCTGTCTATAGTTTCTTTGGCAAGTATCTATAAGGGTCAGCTGTTATATAGGAAAAATACTTTCTTAGAGATCTGAAATACTTTCTGACATGATTTTCTCTAAGATTTCTGAAATACTTTCTGAGATTAGGTCAACAAATACTAAGGATTTTACTAATCCACTGTTGGCATACTCATATGGCCATTTTTGGTCTCAGTATTAATATCTACCATACAAGGGAAGTTTTATAAATGAGGTGAATTTCATTATATTCAGCTATTACAGATATGGAAGCTGTAAAATAGTGGAGCAGGGGAAAGAGGGATAAAGCACACAATGATAAATGCTTAAAATCATCCACCCAGCATGTTTGTAGCAAAGACCAGGACTAAAGCAAAACCAGCATCCATGTTTTGGGATGCTCTGCCCTGTAGTCCCACCTGCTCCCGTTTCTTTAAGTATAAGTCAGTCTTTAAAAAATTACTTAAGACTCATGACTGGCTGAGAGTAGGATCTCTCCAATGCTTCCCAAGCACCCAAGGCTCTTTGTGAGAGCTCCTGGTGCAAAGCTGCAAAGATCTGTGGATGGATGTAAATGGAGACATGCAGTTCTGACAGCTGCCAGTCTGGCTCTGTGGGGTTCTTGTTTCTGATGCAAGGAAGGAGTCTGGGCTAGCAGAGGTGAAGAGAGTACTTATTTCATAAGGTTATGAATCCATCGTGCCTTTTCACCTTAAAAGATTAGCCTAAGTCTTTCTAAACGCTGTCAAATCCTTCTGTGAAGAATAGCTGAGAGGATAAATGACAAGCCATAACCAGACCTGACTGCAAACCTTTATGTATGAAATCTGAGAAGGGCAGCAAGTGGGACAGAGGGGGCTGGGTTAGGGCCAGCTGGCTGCTCCAGTAGATACTTAACTTCTGTTTGGATTATTTTAACCTGCTGCCAGAAAGATAAAAGCTGAACATTAGCCAAGTGTCTTAGGTTCAGATTAGCACTGTCCAAAATCCATAGGAAGCCCGTTCTGTTTTCAGTAGCAGCAAGGTTTTGTTATTCGATGCACGTGTAGCAGCCCCTCTGAGAGTCACTCTTGACCAGCCTCTATGTTTAAATAACGAGAAGAGTTTCTTCCTATGCAAAACTGTGAGGAACGGTACGACAGACAACCACATTGAACTAACATTGCATAATCTCTTCCCTACATCTGTGGGATCATCTGGCGTTTCTCAGTATGAAAAAAGCAATAAATAACTCCGGGAGTCAGGGCCGGTGCGGCGGATGCTGCCGGGCCGCCGGCTGTACCCGGGACACACTGGTTGGGCAGCGCAGTCCCCGAAGTGCCTTGAGGGGACGCGAAAGCGCTCCGGGACAGCGGGAAGGCGGCGGCGGGGCTGGCCCTGGCCGGGCCGGGGTTGCGGGGCTCGGCCGGGCCGCGCCGCCCTGCGCCCACCCGCGCTCCGGGGACGGAGCGGCCCCGGGGAGCTCTTGCGGCTGCGGGCGGTGTTTGAAGCATCCAGGAGCCGTCTGACGGTGTTGTCGGGATTTTGCACTGTTTTGGAGACTGTGCTACTGTGTGTGTGTCTCTCTACAAACGTCCTTGTGCGGAAACACGAATTTAAGATCGAGGAAAGGCGGAGGCAGCAATCTCTAAAAGGAGCCAGCTGCGTGGCAAACGCTTGCCCTCCGCAGGGAGGGAGAGCTTTGGGCTTGTTTATACCATAAATACTTTTCCCAGCTGGGACGAGCGTGGGAGGGGGAAGCAAAATCTAAGGTAGAGAATTAAAAAAAAATCATTCAAGTACAAAAGCAAACTACAAGCTAAGTAAGAAAAGCATATGAAAGTGAATTTAAGACAGCAGACTCTGCAAATAAAGAAATACGTTTGAGGGGTTTTCTTCTGTTCATTAAATTTCTCTGATATCTTAAGAGATGTGGCTTTACATAGACGTCATGCAACAATTTGAGAAAGTGGTTTGGAAGGCATGAAGATGGCAGGTATGAAATCAAAGTCTGAGCAAGATCTTTAATTACTTGTAATGCTGCAGTGAAGAATATAATCCTGGGGTTTAGAATCGATAAAGACCATACTGTTCTTAATAATGGGCATAACCATGGTATGATACAGAGAATAAATACTTGGAAATGTCCTTTTTGAGCGCTAAACCCTGTTGCTTCAAGAGTCTCTTTCTGATTGCCATGCACTTAGTCTTTCGAAACCTTCGTGTGCTAGGAAGTTCGTTGTGTCTCTTTCTAGCTAATTCTACAGGGTTTTTATAGGAGTGTTGAGCCTTCTGGTTCTGTACCTTATTTAAAAATTTTGCCATAACATTATGCAGCTACCTGCTATTCATAAGAATATAACAAGGGAAGAATTCTAATAAAAAACACGTATGGTAAACAGTAAGGCGTTCTTCAAACTTTAGTACAGAGTTATTTTGCTTTAGCTTTTTTCTGGTAAGGCATATTTCCCACTGTTTTAAAATAAAGTTCAAGGTTCTAATCCTTGCACTTGCTAATTTTTTGTAGTCCTAAAATAGGGAAAATACTCTTCTGTTGTGACATTTCTTTCCTAATTACAGGCACAACTGTAGCAGTTACTGGTACATTTTAAGGTTTCTGGTAGAGAGTAAGTGCCTTGCATAAATCGGTCTAGATAACTTTGTAGTATCGTTATTTATATTCTGCATTTCAAAACTGTTCAAAAGCTTCAGTTAAGACTCTAGTCATCTTTGGCAAATTGTTTTAACCCATATGGAGACATGGTGGTATAAAGATGAAGACATGGTGCAAAGGTAATGCGGAGCATACATGGAAGAATACAGATAATGCAGAAATTTTAAAATATCATGTGACTATTGCTTTACTTACTGATTTTTTTTGTTCACTTATTATTCTCTCTGACAAGATATCTACGGTCTTATTCCTCAGTTTCAACATTCTGTGTGGTCTATTATACCAAATCTTGGACTCTTTGAGTAGCTCTGGCTATTTAAAGGACCCATAACGCAGCAATAAACTTGTCATTTGCTCATCTGCTATGAGGAAAATCTGCACATAGCAAGAACAACACAAGAAGGTCCTTAGTGAGTCCTAATGGTCCATTTAATTCAGTATTTTATTTCTAACAGTGGTAATAAGAGATTATAATTTAGGGAAGCCAGAATTTCCTCTTCCTGCAGTCCGTGAATTAAAGTTGATGTGGCCAGTAAGAGTTACTGTACCAAGTACTGTACCAGGTACTGTACTGTACCTGACATCGTTTGGTCTATAAAGTAAAACATAGGCAGCACAAAAGGAGAATTAAATACCAATATAACATTTGAATTACAGAAAGTGGCTACTAGAACTGTGATCTCCCCTGTAGGGTATAGGCAATTCAGTGACATCATGTCACTCAGTCTAGCCATTATTTATGGTAACAGCTGAGTTGTACTATGGGCACTGGAGAAAGACAGAAGCTTTTATGGTAATCTTTTCCCCACTTGCATCCTATAAGCACACCCTGGCTCTATCCATTGGGGCTGTTTATTCCTTATCCTGTTGTAATACTGGTTGGAGAATTTGTTTTTTGTTGTATGTGTGGGATTTATTTGGTTATCAGTAAAAGTCTGTAGAACTTGGCTGGCTTTTTTTATTTGTTGACAATATCATATATCAGTTCTCAAGGCAGTGTCAAGTGTAGGATCTTCCCTCTTCCAGTTCTTTCTTTGCTGGTATTCTAATTTATGGTGATGACTTTGACTGCACTGTTGTCTCTGCTAAATCTGCGCCTTACATTTTTTCACTTGGACTACCTTGATTGTATGTGGGAAATTGTGTGTAAGGAAACAAGTTGATAAATAATGATTTTTAAGATCTTCATCAGTGCTGAATCTTTTTATTTGTTCTCCAGTATCTAATTTCCTATTTAATGATGGTAGAGGCTCTCAGAAGCAGTTGTTGCAGTGGAAAAGGATTGATGTAATAATTTTTTTTTCTTGGCCTGTATATTATAGATCTTATATTGATGAGGTTAATACTGCCTTTCCCCTACTTAATGAAGTTTTTTTCTTGGTGCTTCTGCTGACTATAAATTTGGTTCAGGAACCTTTACCTACCTTCAAGCCAATATGACCAATTTGAACCCAGCAGCTCAGCACGTATGATATCTTGATTCAAATAACACTGCTATATCTCTGGAAATTACCTCCTTGTTTCATTATTTTTTAAACCCCTGTATTTAAATGTTGAAATCCATCTCTCTTGAATGTGCTAACCAAACGTGAGGCATGGATAACCTGTGTAATGGTGTTAGGCCTCCTTCTGTGTTGCCAGTACCTTTCCTAACATGTTGTACATCTCTTCTGCTACGTCCTGTTGCTGGCTCATACTTTTCCCATGGTTTATTATATCCGATGTTTGACTGATTTTGTAAGAGGTTTTTTCCTCTTTCTCTCCTTTTGACTGATTCCATTCTGCTTGATTCTTACTGTAGTTGTGTAATATGTACTCAATTTAATGGTCTCTTAAAACCCACCACATCTATTTCCATCTTGGGGTGGGGGGGAGGGGAACAGGGGGGGCAACCCATAGTGTTTATCTCATCCCTTTGACTTATATGTTTTAAGATCTAGTTTGTTTCTGTCTTAGGTATAATTGTTGAAATTTACTTGTACCGTTAGATAACATGCTCAGTAACCTCTTTCTTAACGGGACATGAATGGCCTAGTTTGTTGACAGTCTGAAACCTAACTTTGGTTTTAACCTTCTGTATTCTCTTTTTCAGTCTGGCTAAAGAATCATTTGGAGGTTTTATGTTAGAGTTGATTAGATTGAAATTTTTTACTCCGCATAGGTTAATCAGGGTCTAAGAGATCTAATTAATGCCACTATTTTCATTCTCTTAACTTTCTTTTCAAGTTGTTACCTATTGTCTGAAAATACCTGTGATGGAGGACTGATAATGATTGAGTGAAAGAGGATATGTCAGGTCCTGGAGATCAGTTTCATACATTGGCTTAGATTTCAGGAAAGAAAGATTGAGACTTCCCCTGTCAAGTGTGAAGTTAGTGTTGAGCAGAGCTCTTCTCAACATTGATCATTTGTTGCTAACCTAACAGCATCTTTTATACTCAACTGCTGGCTGTGAACAGGTATGTAGTTGTATCTCATTCTGGTTTCACAGAGAATCAGGGACAGTGTTTTTACAGTTCAAGAGTTTCTTATTTTGCGGTTTGTTGTTATGTTTGCTTTTTGAGGATTCTTTTGCCTTTATGGTTATTTGGCATAAATGACTGAAGTGTCTGAACAACCTGTTAAACTGACTGCTCTGTAAAAGTTTCTAGGGCAGAAAATCTCATGTTTTAGATCATATTGGAGACAAACTTTTCAAGAGTTGACCTGTTTTTCGAATAAAGTAAAGTTTTTCTTGACCTCATCCAGCTTTAACTACTTGTTCAAATTTGGAAAATTCATAGGTTGATATACAGCTAGATGTCATCCCCACTTTGACTGTTCAACCTTTCTTATCTCAGCAAATCCATTAACAAATGCAGTAGATTTTAAATATTACCTTGAGTTTCACAGCTCGAAAGAATTTGTTTTAATTCATTAAATTTTTTCCTTCTTTCAGTTTATTTTCTTTGTAGTCTTTTTGGGCTACAGATGCTGACATTTTTTTCTTCATAGATGAGTTTTTGGTACATGACTAAGTGTTTATGTTATTTCTTATATCTGCCTTAGAAATGTACTTTATAGTAATTATTCTTTTATTTATATTTATCTTAACATCCAAATCAGCAAACTATAGTATAAAAAGGTAATATAATTAAAATATTTACTTTATAATGTGTACATTATAATTCCTGATAGGGATTTGCACTATTATAATCTAAATTTATTAGAATCTAATGTGTATCTGAAGACTATGTTAGAATGGAATGACTTAACTAGACATAGGTAAAATCCTGTGGTCATGATACATACATTTTTTTGTAATATGTTTCTTGGCATACGGGCTGTTTGCTGGCAGACCAAAAAAATCATCAAGTGACTGTGTGGAGTTAGCGATCTGCCAGGTTAAACCATAACTGGGGCACTTTAGCGTTGACTACATTCAAATTTTATACAAGTAGTGATTATGAAACTGAGACAAGTATTTCAATATAGACATAGTTTTATGAACAAAATTGTAATTTTTCTCTGTAAATATACTGTGTGATCTTTTTGTCTTTTTTGACCAAGGGCACAATTGGACATATTTAACTTTGCCATTTCTTATATGTATTCTTCCCCGAATTAGAATGGCATCTGCTAAGACATAGTTAAAAGTGGTACTATATATATATTTATATACTTAAATTTTTTTCTGAAGAGATTTTAATTTATTTTCTTAGAAAAAGACTATAAAGCTTCATTGAATTTATTTTTAAAACCCAGTTATGAAACATCCTTAAGAAGATACAGGATCAAGTCCAATCCACTGCTATTGTTGGTAGCTAAAGCTTAATCTCCTCCATAAACTGATAAAGCTCAGTCTTAAAAGTAGCTTGTGAGAAGGTTGTGTGAAAGTCTCTGCCCAGGGTAGATCTGGTGGTGATGATAGCATTGCACGTCTGTTACTAACAGCTTATTCTAATCACTGTGAGGTGGCCTGGTTGTCCTGTATGTCATCGTATCCTGATAAATCCATACAGGTTGTTGGGAAAGAGCAAGTGACAGGAAAAAAAAAAATAAAAAAAAATGGACAACTATTTAGAGCCCTGCTATGTTTGTGCCATTAGTAGCTTAATAGGAGTTGGGGAAGTCTAGCGAAATCCAGTTCTTAGCTGACCTCATATGACATAAGATCACTGAGGTCTAGGTTTGCTGTGTCATTATGATTAGTTCTTGCACAGCTTTACTCTAAACACTGTAGGGTTTATTTTAGGATATTTGCATCATTTTTAGGATATTTTAGGATATTGGCATCATTACATGCTTTGTGTTCTCAGTGTAAAGATTCTTAAAGTGCTAGTTAATAAATAAAACCTGAGGATTTAATTGACTTCTTTACTATAGATGTTGGTGTAATGAATTTGCATAATGGCATATAAATTATGGAAGTAATTAATTTCTGCAGTTTTGTAATTTAAGGAAAATTTTAAGTATTTTGTTCTTGGGTTATTTGTTGTACATTTCAGTTATAGAGACATTCCTGTAATGAATTTTGTGTCTTCAAAATGCAAAGTCATAGCTTGTTAATCTTTAGTAATTCAGTAGTTAAGACAGATAATTTTTAGAATGATGATGGGACGTATTATGAAATTATGTCTACTTGGCAGGAATTTTTCTCATATATTTGGGTACAGCAAAAATAAAAAATTCTGAGTTAAAAATTGAATTAATTGAAAATAATTCTTAATTTTGAAACATATAATGCTACTGATTATGGCAAGGATATATCAAACATGACTTTTTATAGAAGTTATACAGACAAATGTCTAAATATTTCTGTATATAATAGTTAGACAGAAACAGTGGTTAAAGATGTATTTGGGGAAAAAAGTGCATGGTTGATTTGTCACGGTATATCAACTTCAAATTATTAATTAATAGCAAATTTGGTGGTAAAAGTGGAAGATCAAATAGAAGTTTCTTACCAATCATCCATTCTTGAAAATCTTTATTCATAACTGAAATGCATTCCTAACTTCTGATATTGCCAGATAACATGGGAGAGTAGCATCAGTTTGTTCATTCCGGTGCAATATAGGACATTATTTTCAGATGTAATCTTTTATTCTCTGTTTTCTAGGTAAACTATACATGTATGTTATATTTAGGCACAGTTTTTTTAGTGTGTAGAGATTGAGGCCACTATACTCTCCAGCATAGTCTTTCAGATTCTTAAGGTCATGTTTTTGTAGAGAGCAAGGTAGTAGCTTGCTCTCATAATAAACAGATATCTGTATTGGAATGTCCAGAAGATAACTTTCATATGAAATACAGAGAGAAAATAACCACTGATTTTTATTTTTTATTAAAATAATTTTTTTTTTTTTTTTTTTTTCAGAGGTGGAGTGGTTGGTTGTGTTTGGTTTCTTGTAATTCTTTACCACTCTAGTGCTGAACTTTAATAACACATTGTTATGTTCATACCTGAAAGCATCATGATTTTCAACATCCCTTCCACTTTCTCCTTCTGACTGTTTTAGGTTTTTTGTATTTATGCCTAGTCAATCTGAAATGAGCTAAAATGAGAGTACCTAGATCCAAAGGGAGGATTGTGAAATGTCTGCAGCACAAGTTTGATCATAGAATCATAGTATATCTCAAATTTAAAGGGGTCTGTAAGGATCATTGAGTCCAACTTCCTGCTCGTTGCTAAACCACATGACTAAGAGCATTGTCCAGATGCTCAGTGAAATCTGAATGGTTTGGTCACATGAAAGCTTCTGGGGGAATCTCTCCCAGTGACTGACCACCCTGTCAGTGAAGAATCTTTTCATGTCTAAGCTGAACATCCCCTGATGCAGTTTCATGCCATTTTCTTGTGTCAGCTCAAGAATTAAACAATTGTTTCTGCATCAAATGAATAGGATGTCTTGTCTTTTTTTTTTTTTAATTCCTTCTAGAATATTGTAAACAATTTTATTGGGCAATATATTGTAAGACTGTATTCACCTTGAGGGTGTCTCTTTTGGTCTGATCTATCATAGTACATTTTGTTGTCCTCAAATTGAGATCAAAGAGCACTTAACTGGAGGCACCAACTGGACTTTAGGTTAAGAGCACACTAAGTTACTTCTAAAATATTTAGTAATATTAACATTAATTACAACAATTTAAGGGATGGAACGCTTTGAGATTTTTCATTTTTTTTAATAATATTTAGTACACATAGTTTTATTCATCCTACACATACATTTTGTTATACCTGTATGTCATGGTTTAACCCCAGCCGGCAGCCAAGACCCATGCAGCAACTCTCACTCCCCCAGCAGCAGCATCGAGAGAGCGTATCTGCCGGGTAAAAGACAGAGAACTTGTGGTTTGAGATAAAGACAGTTTAATAAGGAAATCAAAAGCCGTGCACACAAGCAATGCTAAACAAGGAATTCTTTCACTGCTTCCCAAGGGCAGGTAGGTGTTCAGCCATATCCTAGAGAGCAGGGTCCCATCCGTGGTTGCTTGGGAAGATATACACCATCACTCTGGATGTCCCCCCCTCCCTCCTTCCCCTCGCTTTATACACTGAGCATGATGTAGTATAGTCTGGAATATCCCTTTGGTCACTTGGGGTCACATCTGTCCCGTCTTGACTCTCCTTACAGCCTCCCATGCAGCCTCAGAAAATGTTTTGGCTCTATGTAATGTCTATTAATTATAATCTCTATGTTGTCAGTTCGTTCAGCACAAACCCAAAACACATCCCCCCCCATACCAGCCACTGGGAACAAAATTAATTCTACCCTAGCCAAAACCAGCAGACTATAGTATAATAGTTTTCCCAGCACTTGGAGATGAATGATGAAATAGGCGAAAAAATATAATGGACTCATGACACATTTGCAGTCTTTCTTGTCTTTATTTTGTCTGTATAATTTAACACAAAACTTTTTAATTTATTTACAGGTCATTGTAACAGATCTTTTTAAGCAGTTTAAGTTCCCATCTGCTATCCTGAGAAGATTTTAATTGCATCTGCACCTTTGAGCTGAAGATATTACGAGTTTATTGAAAAGATAATACAGTATCCATATCTATTTTAGCCCATGCTTCCCTGATGATACTGAAACTGAATGTGAGTCACAGTGTTTGTCTGTGTGAGACTCATTGTTCTGACAGGTTGCTATTGAGACAAGAAAACTCAGTTCACATAGATGATGGAACAGCTACAGACTGTCGTGGTTTGACACTGGCCAAATGCCAGGCACCCATGAAAGCTGCTCACTCACCATCCCCTGCCACAGCTGGGCAGAGGAGAGTAAAATTTATGAAGCCTTCATGAGTTAAGGACTGGGAGAAAAAAAAAGCTCCAAGTGCAAAACAGGCTCAACTTAAAGGTACAAAGTGAATTTATTACTAACAAAATCAGAGGATGATAATGAGAAGTAAAATAAGCTCTTAAAAACACCTTTCTTCCCCCAACCCCTTCCTCCTTCCCACCCACAGCGCAGGGACACAGGGGGTGGGTGTTTTGGTCAGTTCGTCGCCGAGATTTTCTTCTGCTGCTCTGGAAGAGGGGTCCTTCCCCTGTGAGATCCTGAGGTCCCTCCCATGTGAGACAGTTCTCCGTGAACTTCTCCAGTGTGGCTCCAAATCTCACGAGCAGGAGTCCTCCCAAAACTGCTGCAGCGTGGGTGCCTCCCACGGGCACACAGTCCTCCCAAAACTGCTGCAGCGTGGGTGCCTCCCACGGGCACACAGTCCTCCCAAAACTGCTGCAGCGTGGGTCACTCTTCCCCGGGGTGCAGTCCTCCAAGGACAGGCTGCTCCGGCCTGGAAGCAGAGCCCTCTCTCCACCTGAATCCCACTGGATCACAGCCTCCTCCAGGCATCCACCTGCTCCGGCATGGGCACCTCTCCCATGGGCTGCGGGTGGATCTCTGCATCCCCCGTGGGTCCCCACGGGCTGCAGGGGCACAGCTGCTTCACCACGGTCTCACCACGGCCCGCAGAGGAATCTCGGCTCCGGCGCCTGGAGCACCTCCTGCCCCTCCTTCTGCACTGACCTTGGTGTGTCTATGTTGGTTCCCTCACATGTTCTCACCTCCTCCTCTTCTGTGGCTCGAAAAAACTGTGCACTTTGTTTTGATTTCCTTCTTAAATATGTTACCACAGAGGCGTTAGCAGTCTCTCTCACTGGTCCAGGCCTGGCCAGCAGCATGTCCGTGTTCAGAGCCAGCAGGGGTTGGCTCTGCTGGACGTGGTGGAGGCTTCCAGCAGCTTCTCACAGAAGCCGCCTCTGTGCCCCACCCCTAACCCTGCCCCTCTACCAAAAACCAGGCGGTGCAGAACCAATACACAGGCATAAAAGAGAAACAAGTTTGTTACTATTGAACTACTTGTAATTCTTTGATCAAGATTCTGAGTGTTACTATGTGCCCTTATAAAAAACACAGAGCACCTGAAAGCAAGACTTCCCATAATAGGCAAGTATTAATTTACTTGCAACTATGATTTTTATGTCTAACAAGCAGTAATAATGTGGATATATTTTAACAATTTGTAAAATTTTTGTTCACAGAAGTGGTACATCAGTAACATTTTTATTGTTTACTCATAGACCATAGTTGTGGTCTGGCATTTGTTCAGCATTGTGATTAGTGGTGACTGAATTAGTCCTGTGTTTCTCATACAATTTATGAGACCATGCAATTCTGTGCACTTTGCATAGTTAATGTTTGAGCTGAAATCTCAAAGGGCAAGTAATTTGAAAAATTTCAGGAAAGTAGGAAGTCCTGTAGGAAGTCCTGTATATTCTTGTGTCTGTATCCATTTATAAAGAGAACTGTATAAGTACAAAAAATCTGATAATCTTGGAATGCTACTTCCTATTACTGTGTGTCTTGATTTAAATATTTATGGTTTTGCATGTGTGGTTTGTATTTTTGGTTTGGTTTTTTTCCCATCGAATGTCAGAATGTCTGAGTAAGAGACTGGGAACCAAAAGTATTGTTGCTTTTCTTTATTCCCCTGGAGAATGCAGCTTGCCTATACAGTACCCTTAATGGAAACTACATGTTCTGGGATAGGACAGGTAATGACACAGAATTGCTCTGTGGAAATGATAATTAAAGTTGACCAGTTAGTAGCTGGTACTTCCAGCTGTTCTTTTCCTACTTTGCTTTGTTTATTGATTAAACAATTGACTCCACTGTTTAGTTTTTGCATTTATTATACTACAAACTGTGAGCAACAGCTTGTTAAGTCAGTATAGAAAGGCAGAGGTTGTCTGGATTCTAGGTTTCTTAAGAAACTGGGGTGTTTTTAGGTCTGTACAATCTCTCTTGAGGATTTGATAGTTACTGTAACCATGCAGTCAGGAAGATTTGTATAATAATGTCTCCTAAACAACACAGCTGATGAAGTGTGTTGCTGCAGTACTGAAATGTGGTAGTACAGCTTTTATTCCTTTTTACCTTTATTTTTAATTGGCATAATGCACTGTGAAATCTAATGTGAAACTTGGAAGCATACCAGAAAAGGATACTACCTGCGGAAGGAATAAATGCTGTTAGGTATGTGAAACTCGTCAGAGAAAGAGAAAAGAAGCAGATCCATTCCCATGAATTAGTTAAATCAGGATTTTACCGTTTTTCAGCCAGCACTGGTGGCTGCAGCTGAGCCCTTCAGGCTCTGCTGGGTGTGAACAAAGGAGTTGCAAATTTTTATTTTTTTTTCCTCTCTAAAAAAAAAAAAAGTTAAACCGATGCTTGGCATTTGCGATAATTTTGGCTCCTCCTACTGTGCCAATTGAAACCACTCCCTACATACCCAAAATAAATCATTCCCCATGATTCTTAGGATATTTTACATTTCAATACAAGCTTTTGTGCATTGAACATTTTGTACAGACAGTACATTTGAAAAAAAAAGGAAAGTAATTTTTTGGGAGACAGATAGGAATGACTCAAACAGCACCTCATTTTCAGAGCTCAGAAGCACAGGAAAATCAATCTTGAAGCACTAGCCTGCCTTAATTTTAAATACTAGAGTGTATGATCTATTAATTGTTTTAGTATTGATTTCTGTTTTTCCTTAGAAAATCCAATAGGTAGAACATTTAAATTGCTGTTAAAAAGTATTTCAGATTATATATATTTTTAATGTAAAGCTGATTAACCTCAAATCATACCACAGACTTCAGATCTGATCTTTGAGTAGCTTGTTATAATGTCAAGTAAATTTTAGCATGGGACTTATGGTACTTATATGTGTTCAGGTTCTGTATTTTTTATTTCAACTGTGCCTTCTGACATGGCTTGGATGACTTATATTTCCCACTGGTTTGATGAAGATGATTGGTATGAAGGACAAGAAAGAGTAAGAATTGCTTCAATTAATATTTTCTCTTTTACTACTTTCATATTTTTCTTCTTTAAGCTTCTGTTTGTTATATTGATAGCATCAAAAGTAATTTCTCTTTAGCTGGACTAGGAAGGGATTTTTAGTAGTTTTAATGAGGTCTTGAATCGTAGATAAAGCAAATCCAAAATGAGTTTTTTGAAAATTAATGTTGCTAGCTGGATAAAAGGTAATGGGAGTGTGACAACCACTTCCGTTCTTTAGGTTGCATAACTTAACAAGTAGTAATTCTTTAATATGCAATGAGATGGAAAGCTAACATTTAATTTTATTGTATTAGAAGGAATTAATATGCCATACATGGATAAAATAGTTATAAGTAGAAATAGAGTAAAATAAAAATATTTGCGAGATACTAAATTCACCTAGGGTCATTTCCTAGTTATATTTTGGATAGATTTATGTTTTTATTAACATTTTTCTAAGGAGTAGTTGTGGCTATAGTAACATTTGCAGGATAACTTGGATTTTTTTAGCATTTATTAGCTGCATCTCTACAGCTGCTTTCATAGATTTGTGGTGAGAAATGAATATGTCACATTTCTTTCACTGTATTAAGCTTTTTTATGGTACCTTATATTTCTGTGATTTCTTTTTCTTGTTTTCATTGTATGTGGTCAGCTAATGAATTAGAATGTGGGAGATATTACTGAAAGCAGCTGCTTTCATTGTATTATTATGAATTACTTGATAATGCCAGCTATAAGCACATAAGTATAAAAAAGTGGCAGGTATTAATACTGTTCCACTGTTCTCACTTTACGTGTCACTCATGATATTATTGTTTCAGATGTAGAATTACCTTTTAATAGCTGTTGTCAGGGATTCAGATGTAAGATGTGTCAAGAGGTAACTTTATCTGAAATCAGAAAAGCAGTCTTCTGGTGATTGTTGTAGCTCTGGATTGGAAGATGAGAACAAAATCTTATGCTGACTCTTAGATGCTTCATACTGTGATGAGACATGGTTGTATATATATCACTGTGTATTGCACATGTTATCTGCAAACTACAGTTAAGCAATACTCTGTAGATGACAGCTTTGTTATCAGTGCTAGATGGTTTCATATTGACTAGATGTGTAGTCCAACATTGCTGGTGATGTATTTTTGGAAATGTCAACCTTTCTCCATGCTTGGTTTCAAACCTCTTATGGCTCTTTAGATTATCTTGTAAAAGTTGCACAGTAAAGGGTATTCTAATTAAATGTACAAGTAGTGTAGTCAAGACAGTCAAAACCACTACTCTGTAAGACTTACTATGTTATGATTTTTTTAATGTTATTACCTTAGATTTTCTAAGCAGGTATCTGTCTTGGATTAATATATTTGGGTTTTATTTTGAGTGTTTGTTTCTGTAAAATAGTATCAGGCTGTGACTTTAAGTTTCAAACTTTAGTGAAAAGTCCACAGCTTCTTCCCTTGTGAAGCCAGAGGTCCTGTGATTAAATCAGTTCTGGTAGTGATTTGGGTCCAAGTTTTTTGTGGAGGTTTAAAATGGCTGTGAACACTAGTTGAACACTTGTTCATTTCAAATAATCTTTTAAATCAGAGTATTCTTGTCCTAGTCACTGCATGGATAACTGAATGCACATTTTGAACACTTTCTAGGCTGCCATAGGTTAGGGAATGTCATCTGTAAATTCTGGTTGCAAGAATCTAGCCAAAGCTTCTGGTGTTTTTGAGGAATCTTGTTGAAATTCAAAGCCTTGTCCAAGACACCCTGTTCCTGACTATGGTTAGACTTCTGATTATCTGGGAGCTATACATGGCCTGTGTACCATGAATTGTATAAAAAATGAGAAAATCTTTTCCAGTTTTTGCAATCTGTACTGCTTTGTGATAAACTAGCAACCAGCCTGGCGCTTTAACAAGCAGTAGAGTATCTTGGTAGAATTCTCCTGGGAAGTATGAAGGGCTCCCCTTTTGCAGAGAAGTATTATGTGTAAACCTACATAATTATTCTACATTATTCTACACTACTGTTATAGTTGGACTTTGTTCATCTTTTGCCCAGAAGCAGTTGCTTGAAGTAGTGTGTATTGTCTCAGACTGTTCTGAGACCTGCATTGGTAACTGCAGTTTCATAAGGCACGTCAAGACTAAATATTCGTTAGCATTTTGCAGAACTCCAAAGTAGGAAGAACTTTGGTTTGTTCTGTCAAAGTTTTCATATTGTAAGTTGTCTGTTGGCTTTTAAGATGCATCTGTACCAGAGTATTTCCAATTACCCATTATTTCATGGGTCTAGAAAAATTAATGAGAATTTAATTTCTTAACGTGGCTGTAATGTGCTTGATGTTTCCCAGCCCCACTGGAAGAATATTTCTGCTCTGTCTTGCAGACATGCCAAGATTTCTTCATAGTTAAAGACCTTCATGCTTTTAGCAGGATAAAATGATTGTCCATTATCTGGTGCTTCTAACTGGTCCCACTGGACAGGGTAATGAATTTGAAACTTTATGATTCACAGGTGACATTTTCATCTGCAATGGATTTCCCCCCAAAGATGGGTAAATATATCCAATATCTTTAAGGAGATAGAATGTGATATAATGTCTTCATATCACTTAAGTTCCTGTTAATTATTAAGTTATCACCTATTTGCTGACAAAAATGTTAGTACCTGAGGACCATACTCTGGATGAGATATAACACTTTTATATGTCAGGAGTGACATATATAACATACAGGAATGACAGCAAGTTTTCCTCATAAGAAAAGATACAAACCTGATGGGTTTCATGACAGTAGAGTGAACAGAAGCAGAGAACACTAGCACTTTACTGCTTGTAGCTGTTAAGGAGCTACTCTTTGTATACACAGAAGCATATTGATTAACATAAGGCTACTGTATATCCACTTTTGTGTGCATGCCATATTGCATATAGATTCATTTGAATAGGTCATGCATCACATGGACCACAATCAGAGCACATGTGAGCATCTGTTGTTGGTTGTTCTTGATGGTTATACATTTATGGATACTTATAACATGCAAGCGCACGTATTGGTAATGAAAGTGTTAAGTGATGGGTTTAAAGAGCTATTATTATTCTACAAGTCTCATTGTAGTGCAATTAGGAAATACAGCGAGCAATGAAATACACAGAGTAGCTGAAGCAGAGAAAAAGGAGTTAGATTAAAATTAAAATGGTGCCTGTTAAAGAGCTGCAGTTGCCAGGCTACTGACACTGCCATTTTGTGTGTGGTGTGACACAACACTCAGCCTTTTCTCCTGCATTCTGTAGTAACTGCATTATTCTATGAACACCAAGGTTTAGCTCCTCCATCTGTCAAGTAAAGTGATTTCATTGTACCATCAGAACAATATTTTCCATTTTTGGGACCAGCAAGGTATTGGAATGAACATGGAAATTCTAAAGTGTTTTGCAAAAAATGATACCTATGCTAAGGTAGGGCATATTAGGCATTTATCTTTAAGTAATTGGTATAAATCCGTGGTATGTATCTAGTCAATTCAGTTGTTATTTTTAAATAATATTTATGATATACCAAGTTTCAGTTAAATGTGGTTGGTTGTTGGGGTTTGTTTCTATATTAAGCAACAAGGAAGGAGGACCTAGAATGTTGCTGCTTCTGCCAATTGAAAAGACAGGGTTTTGTTGTTCTCCCTCTTTCCTTCATCTCCTTGGAAACTGTAAGCACACACTGCTAGCTTTCCCAATGTGGTATATATTTTTTACATGCACAGGGGTTTTCTTCAAGAGTCCAATATAATTACTTTTACATCCCTTATTTCAAAATAAAATGCTTTTTTGCAAAGTATAAAAAATCTGGATAGTGTAAAAATGCACTGTGTGAAATCATACATATTTTCAGTTACGCTGCATTTCTATGTTTTTGTCATTTTACTCAGGCTGTTCTGATGAATACATCTTGTTTATACTCTGCTTACTCTGTTAAGTATGCTTAACAGAACTCTATAATGTTTGAAAAGATCTGCAGGAAACTGCTTTAATACATGATACCTATGAGACAGCAAGTCAGTATGCCACACAACTGTCATTTCTTCTAGATACTATCATACTGAATTTCAAGGCAAACGCTTCTTCTTGTAAAATGGTATATCATTACAAAGAACAGGAAATAGACACAAGTTTAAAACAATAAATATTAGTAAATAAAATGCAAATTCTTTTCTGTAGTAAAGCTCAGAATATTTTATATATGTAACTTTTTTACATATACTTAAATAGTGAAAATCTAGTCAAAGTTTAAGAATACTTATTAAACATGGATTCTTAACTCAGTGAGATAACAGTATATTACAGAGCAACATTTTTCATCTAAAATTGAAAAATTTCATCTATTAGCAGCACTTTATTATAGAGATTACTGAAGAATCCTACAAGACAAATCTGTTGTTACTCTGAAAGAGAAATCTGTGGAATTCTATTTTAGCATCTGTAAGAGATCTTAGCTTTGCAATTAATTTTACCTGTAATCAAAATGCAAATTAAACAAGATTTAAATCATATTTTCCTACAGATTAAAACTTCATCAAATCAGGTATTCTTAGCTCCCATATGAGAAGGTAAAAAAAGAATATCTGTACAAAGTGAGACAAATCTTTTATTATTATGAAGTAAATACTTGTGTAGTCTTAGGTTCTAAATAGTTGCTGACTTTTTATCAATCTTGCACTGATGGTTTTCAGGTGGTAAACCTGCAAACTAAACCTGTGATAATCTAATATTTTACATCTAATTCTCTTCTATTTCACCATGGCTTTTTTTTAACGCTTGTTATCAGTTTGCTGACACACCTATAGTTTTAACCATTGTTTTCCCTGGAATCAAGAACAGAACCCAAAATTTCTAGTTCCAGGTATTCTGTGCTTTCATAAAATAATTATCTAATCAGCTGGGGGACTTTAATTTCAGAAGAAGTGATTGTTAATTGTGCCAGTTATTTTTTCATGGGAACTAGAAGAAGTCTGTTTTGAATGCCCCAAATCCAATTATTTCTCTGCATATGCAATTTATGCTTTAATTGCATAGAAGGGACCTCTGGAATTTTTAATTTTACTGAACAATAAAATAACACTAAATGGCAAAATTAGAAATCTGGAGGCTATTTTTGCCACTTGTTGATTATTTAAATAACTAGGTGAATTTCTCTCTGTGGGACTCATATCATTTAGAACATGAGATGGATTACAAAGGTGCTGCAAGATGATGCAGTTCATAGAAATGTTCTCTCTGGAATCTCTAATTTGTTGCAGAAGTTGGAAGAATTAATATTATTTACAGACAGAAAGGAAGTCTAATAGCCAAAGCACTAGTCTGCAACAAAGCTGTATCTTGTAACTTGTTTTCCTGTATATTTCTATTCTGCTGTTGCAGTCCTTTTTACCAAAATTTTCAAAGGTTACATGAGAGCATTTCATTTCCTTCAGTTATTTCAGAATGTTTAAGCACTTTAACTAGGGTCAGTGATATCTTTGAGATGATCAGTCTCAAACATTCAACTGATCCTGATCTTCTGCTAAAGAAGCCCTCAAAATAAGTCACTCTCAAGTTTTTTTCTTTTTCTTTCATACTTTCCAAAGTGAGAGAAACATGATGTCACGGAATTTGCTACCTATAATTATTCATTACTGTTTACCTGCCAAGCAGATACACCAAGCAGAGGATAAAAATTAGAAATAAAATTAATCATTCAACTTTATTTTTATCCTTTGTATAAATGCATTAAAATAAAATTTTGATAATATTTAGGCAATCAGTTTTTAGTCAATAGTGACCGATAAGTTCCTTTGAGTACTGTCGATCACTACTGCAACACCTGTATAAAGTTTGTTCTGTATGCGCCTTAATACTAATGTCGTCCAGAAAAATATTTCCCCCTCTATACATTTGACATCAAGTAGGTCAAGAGTGATCTACAGCAATTTATCTGTGTTAGACTGTTACACAGCAATGTGTTGCATAACCAGCCCTTGTACTTCATCAACAGTTGTTCCCTCCAAACACTTGATAGCTTTTGAAGTCTCATTTCTCATTAATTCCCTTTTCTTTGTGGAGTTTGAAATGGTACCTAACACTTGGTAAATTTCAGATAGCTCTCCTTCTCTTTCAGGGGTATAGTCTTAGCTCTTTGACCTAAAGATGTCATCCACCATATTCCATGTAATGTTTTTCCACATAATGTCCCTCTGTTCACTAATCTATCCACAGCATAAATGTGACCTTGAGATATTCTGTTACTACGTGTTAATATTATCCTGAATGAAATTGGGGCTAGGTAAATAATTAGTCTGGCCCAGCAAAGCATTTCTTGCATTTTTATGTTGAAGTCAGTTTTCTCACTTTGACCACAGCTGGTTTTGAACATGGAAGTGAGACTTGTTTTGGACATAGAAAGCATCGTCTGCTGTAAGTAATGTAACCCTAACCTTTGCTTTTGACTTTTCACAGCTTACTTCAACTTTTTTTTTGTTAAACAGTAATTATTAAGAAAATTTAGAAAGCTTCTCCAGAAAGGATGATAATAAGGAGGATAATATGATAAATAGTTGTTCTATACAAGTGGTTTGAAGACCTTTTTACATGTTGGTTTTGCTTAAAACTATTAGTATAAGGTTTATTTTGTCTGGCTGTCAGAGGGAGATGAATAGGAGAGCAGAGAAGGCATTAAACTGTAATAGAGAAAGTATTGAACCAGACTGCAGAAGAAAACTAACATGATGAACAGTTTCAGCTAATACAAATCAAGAACTATTCAAGTTTTTGTGGGCTGCACCCTCCATCTCCTTTTTTTTCCAAATGGATTATTGTGAATGGTATTAGGCATCCTTTCTTGTGTGGCACCAAAGTCTCTGGACATCTACTTGGCTTTATTTCAGATACATTCTTTTGTACCTCAGGTGAATTATATTTTTAAAGTAGACATGGATAAATTATTTATGAGAACAAAAATTTATTATTCTATTCTTTAATATTCTGTCATCTTGGATCTAATGAATTTCTGTTTTAAAGGCAAACATGTCACACGTGAAACAAGTGGGACTTTTAGCTGCTGGATGTCAGCCATGGAACAAGGATATATGTGCTGCTAGTGGGGACAGACTTGCCTACTGTGCTACCCTTGCTGTTTATATTTATCAGGTAAGATTATTCTTATTTATCAGATTAGTTACATTTTTACCTTGCTGTTGATCTCACTTTGAACCTTTTCAATAAATGTTTCTTCAATGCTTTTGCAAGAATGGTTGCTGCTGAGATGTCTATGTAAAGTTCAATATTCCATTCAAGATACCTCTGAGGTTTTATGTGTCAAGAATTTAGTTTTAGCAGAAGACAGGCTCACAGTGCAGCAAACACTTGAGATGAATGAAGTTCAATGATAGAAGACTGGGTTCTGAGGAAGAAATGAAGCAATTCCACAATTCAATTTGAACCTGCAGTATAAAATAGTCTTTTGCACAGTGGATTAAAATGGTTTTAAATTATGGATTCAGTGGCCCACCTTTATTTGATTTAGAGCCTGAACTCCTCAACACCGTGGTCTTCTGAAGTTTGCAGTTGCTGTACATCCACACCTAACTAAAAAAGGGAAATGCTGTGACATAGAAACTTCAGATTGAGAAATATGTGAGGAAATGAAGGATGCACTTCCTTTAATTTTAAGAATTATACTGGTAGTAGGATTAAAATAAACAAAATTTACTGTGTCATGTTTGGGCTTTTTATATTTTAACTGTACTAAGTTATTTAAAAATTGAGAAGGATTTTAAACTCATTTTTGTATTCTATTCTGTTTAACCCCCTGGAGATTACTAAATGATTGTTACCATGCCTATAAATAAAGCATTTTTGTTTGAGTACACTTCTCAATGAAATGTAACAATTTATAAGTGATAAGAGGATAGATGTAAAACTGGTTTTTGGATAGTTGGACAACCTTTCTGTCCAAGTCAAATGTATAAGAATTTATTTTATTGACATATGAGGTACTGGCAGTTGTTAAATGCAGTATAAATTCATCTGTAAGTCTAATACTGTTATATGAAGTATTCTCTAACCCAAAGGTACTTAAAGGAAGTTGACAAAAAATTTATCTCTAAAATAAATTTTACTATTTGTTTAGCTGGATCACCGATACAATGAATTCAAGCTCCATGCGATTATGTCTGAGCACAAGAAGACAATCACAGCCATATCTTGGTGTCCCCACAACCCTGACATGTTTGCAAGTGCCAGTGCAGATAGTTTAGTGATCATTTGGAATGTGAATGAACAGAAAGTTGTGGCCAAGCTGGACAATACAAAAGGTATTTTAGACATGGAAATTCGTTTTATGCATACTGCTTGATCCATGGGTATGAGAAATACTTGATATAGTGTAAACTCTATAGTCGGTAGTCTGGAATTTTAACAATTGCCTAACACAAAATTCTTATCAGACCTGTTGTAGTTCATTCTAGAAAATAATGAGAGTGTTTGAGTCAATTGCTGTCAGCCATCTCATATTTGGTAAAGAAAGACATTATTCTTTTTATCTAAAGAAGTTGACCAGTTCAAGAATTAACTTTGCTAGTGATTTCTTGTTGAGCAGGGTAGAAAAAGAAACCAAAACCAACATTATTTCCATCACTGTATAAAAGGATAAATAATTACAATTTAAAATAATAAATTTCATTATGACTTTAGCTAAGTGAAAGCAAATAAAAGGTAGCCTTAACAGATTCAAGTATAAATCATCAGTGAATTTGAACAGCTTTTGTTTAAATACCCTAATGCTTGTCTACCTGAATCTTGTCTCAGGCCTTGAAACTGCTGGATTGTATTAAAAGTCTAGAGGGTTAAGCATCCATGTTACAGTTATATGTCCCTGCCCAATTCTGGTTTATTCCATTTAGTCCAAACCAGTACCTGTGTTTCTGTTCTTACAGTCCATCTCATCTCTGCTTGATTCCTACATTTTCATTCTTGGAAAGTGAATGTGACCCAAGAACAATCAGAATTTCAGGATCTAATAAGCCATTTTGGGACTCCCTACACTGTTCTGTTCAGAGCATTTAGGGATACCTCTGGAAATCTTGTACATCTTGCATATCATGCAAAAGAAAACTCCACAGTGATTTAATCTGTTCTAAAAGAAATATTGTATCAGTTTATGCGTAAATATAAGTGCTGGTACTTATCTTTCAATATGTTGCTTGTATAAAAATCCACTTCAACCAATGACTACACATGAAAGAAGTGTTGTTATTACTATTTTAATATTTTTAAAAACTAATTTAAGATAATATATGTAAACCTTCAATTGGTTTCTTTTTTAGTCTTTTAGGCAACTGAATTAAAACTGTCATGTTAGAAGGAAGCTATCAAGAGTTCCCTTTTATTATGGAGCTAGTTTTCAAATTTTGTCACAAATATCTGCTTCTGTTAGATTTATCTCTAAATTTCATTGTATTTTGCTAAAATAGGCATTTTGAAATCCTTAGTATTTTACTAGCTTAGCTTAGTAGCAAATAACTTACAGTAAAACATAGTAGTGAATGAAGTTCTGAATGAATGAAAGTATTGTTTGCAGGATCAGGCTTATCCTCTTTCAGATGGGTGATTGGCACTGATAAAGTATAGATATCATCAAACACAGCCCATCAAAGTAGCATAAAAATAATTTGGGAAATAATTTTACTTTCTGCCTATGAAAATCTGCAGTTTACTTTTACACTGTAGAGAACTGTGTGAACATCTTAAATTTCAGTCTAGTAACTTTTATGTAGAACAATTATTTCTACTGTTTTTTGAGACAATTGCTGATACTGGGTCAAGGAATACTACAATGAGTTTTGTATCCTGGTTCTTATAAGTTTTACCTGTATGTTTCAGGAATTCCTGCCTCACTGGGCTGGTGCTGGAATGCAGGTGATGCAGTTGCATTTGTGTCCCACAGAGGTCCGCTGTACATTTGGACTATCTCAGGACCTGACAGCGGGGTAACTGTGCATAGAGAAGCACACAGCTTCTTGTCAGATATCAGTCTGTTTAGATGGCATCCAAAGAAAAAAGGAAAGGTGGTATTTGGACATACTGATGGAAGCGTATCTGTTTTTCAACCAGGTAAAAACTCATATGGTAAAGTATTTATTTTTATATATGTATCACTTGTTTTTCTATACGCATATAATTCTGGACTTTTTAAAATTAGATTCTATAATGTAGGTACATACATAAATCTTGTTCTTCATTCATAATATTCCTACTCCTTTCATATCATAAAAATATGTTTTCTTAGATAAAGAATTCAGGGCATTTTCTTTATATCTCCTCCCTTCTGTGACCAAGATAACGGAAATTTTTTGACAACTACAATAAATACTTTTTTTTTTTCTGGGAAGGACAACAGCCATGATCTTCTACTGAACTATATTTTCCTGAAAGTTTATTCTTCTGAATGGGAAGACTTCAATCTTTTGTTTACTTTCTTACTTTTGCATTTGTTCTGGAGTCCTCTGTTTTATATTCTAGAGTCCTCTGCAATTTTGTAGGTAGAATCTCATGT
>WEKY01002035.1:0-19640 GCA_013390045.1 Picathartes gymnocephalus | reverse complement strand
TAATTAATTAATTAATTAATTATTTAACCAGGAGATGGTTTTCATCAACATGGATCCAGATGGTTTAAACTTTTTCAACCCCATCAGACTTTCAGGGTGACCAGAAACAGTGCAGCAAAACATGGTTTTCATCTGTAAATATTTGAAAAGCACCCCATTTCCTTTGCCATGAATGGCTGGATTAACACCTGTAACAAAATCTAGTGCCTTGCTTTACCTTCAGGTTTGTTTCTAATCATGTGTTCTGCCTGCAGATTCTTATCAGTGTCCTTAGACTCACTTGTGATGATAAAGCTTTGATCTTAGATATCCTTGCTCCCAGAAACATCCTCTGTAGATCTTTCAAAGTATTCTTCTTGAAGAATTATGTTTTGAGATATGATTGAAGATCTGCAGGAATCAGCTTCTTCCTGTTGGGAAGGATGCACAGTGCTCTTTCATTGTTTCCTAGATCTTTCTTACATTCTCTTACAACATCTTCTGTCAGTTTTATTTTAAGGAGGATTTCTCTGTGTGAGTCTCTGTGACTTGTATATGGGGCAGAAGATGTCAGTTTTCTTAATTACTGTGGTCAGTTTACTTTGCATCTTGAAGAATCTGTCTTCACATTTGATTTTCTAATTAAAATTAATATAGAAAATTCAGACCTGCTGTGAGTAAATATTGTATATTAATTTCACTGGATGAATTAGACCTGATGATGGACCAGAGTTGTTTTGATTTGACAGAAATTTAACACAAAGAAAATTCAGAACTCTTTGTAATGTTGATGTTAGTAAAACTACTCATTGCCAAATAAAGAAATGCTCTCATCTATTTAGTGTGAAATTAAGAGTTAAAGAAGCCTGAAGTATTATCATATATGGGATTTTTTATTACAGGACATATGCATCTCCAGTCTAACATCAAGCTTCTTTGTTGGATATTTTTCATAAAAACAGCTGAAAATTTTTCTTAGTGTGACTGATAAATCTGTTTCTGATCAGGCAAATTAAGCACTGCATTCTTCTTCCCTGAATGGTAACCTTTTCTTTATAAGAGGAGATATCCAATCCTCCCCAACAGTTTTCCACTGAAAAAGAACTGTGGGTGGCTTCCTACATCCCACAGATTATACAAGATCTCAAATTCTAACTTCTGAGAGCCTTTGGAGGAAAGGCTTTATCTGTATTACCCTGTACCTACTCTGGATTGTTCCCTCCTCTCTCATTCCCTTTCCCGCACAAATTATCTCCCGATGGTTTGGGCATGTTTTCCAGCATCTAATTAGGAAAATTTCCTCAAACATTTTCTCTCTTTCTTCTGGGAAATGTCATCACCCACCTCTGGAAAGTGGGTTCTAGATACTCAAATGGCAGTATCTCTGCTGCTAAAAGGCTTTCTCACACAGCACATTCTGGAAATACTTTAGAAGCAATTTAGAACAACAAAGCTTTTTACATCCTTCTGATCTCATTATTTTTTAATAAAAGCAGAAGAAAACATAACTGCTGTTTAATGTCAGGCAGGCAAACAGCCCTGACACTCTGCAGCCTGGGAAGAATCAACACTGCTTTTCAAAAGACCTGGATTTTGACTAGTCACTCTGGTGCTCAGAAATCAGAGCAGGGATTCTTGGCACAAATATTTAATATTAAGGTTAAGTGTATGGTTGGGTCCTTTATTCACCTGTGACAAGGAGGAGAAAGATGACACATCACAAAGATGCATGGATGTGATGCATACAAAGCAGATGTCAGCGAAGCTGTGGAGAAAAACCTCTTCTGTGCTTGAAAAGAAAATAGAAAATATAAGCCAACTAACCATTATTCCTGAAAAATTAAGGGTAAGGCATAATTATTTCTTGTATGTGTTAAAATGCAGCTCTTTTTGAATCCCTGCATCAGTTCCTAAGGTTATGTGGAAGTTAAGATTTTCTAGCATCAAAAGAAAGTACATGTGTTTAGATAAAAGTAAAATCAATAAACCCACAAGTCAGAATAAACAAAAAGTTTTTACCTGTCTTTCCCCTCACCCATTTCTGCTCATAGAGGACTTAGAAATTCAATAATATTTAAAAAAAAATAAATTGAAGTAGCATTATTATTTTCTAAGTAGCTGCCAAATACAAAAATCCTCTTTTTTCTCTAGCTAAGAATCATTACAGCTGCAGAAAATCAAATGTCTCAGGGAATTTAAGTTTTCCTTACTTCTGCCATGCATAGAAGAAATTTGATGCTTATGCTGAGTTTCTTATAATTATTCTGATAATGTAACAGCTCACTGAGTTACCTTCATGAATTTCAAGACTTCATTTTTCAGAGACAGGTAAAGAAATCTTGTGGTAGATACCTGCTAGGTGCTGAATGCTTTTTGGAAAATTAGAGAAATGAGCTGGGAGATTGCATTAGAACAAGACAAGAATGTACAGCTGTGGGGGTGTCAGTCCTAATTTAGGAAAAAGGAAAAAAAAGAGAATAAAATAATATTTTAAATGAGATTAAGCATTATACTAGGGCACTTTCAAAATCAGAATGTTCCTAATAAACTGGGTTTTTCTGGCCATCAGTGATCTCTGGGAAGGGACTTCAATCCTCAGTTCCTTTTCTACTGATGATGGGTAAAGAACACCCTTTTGTAGCTGATTTCATCTGTCAGTTCAATCTTCTTCTCCTCCTTTGAAGTCAGAATTATCTAATTCCTCAGTTAAATCAAATGTCAGTTTCTGTTTTTATATTAAAAGAATTGTATGAGACACACTGAACATTCAGTGCTTCGGTGGAGTGTTTATCTTTTTGTCTCATTGATTTTGTAGACAGTTTTCTCTTCCCTTCAATGCCCCTTTTCTCTTTGAGGTACCTACTGTGCTGCAGTGTTGGGTTTTTTTCACAATGCCAAATAGCATCTCTGCAAGCTTTAAGATCTGCACTTTATTATAAGAGGGAAATATCTCTCTGACATGTTCGTGATTTTGGATTGTTTTGTTTTCAGAAGGATAAAGCTGCTTGGGGAATGGAGGTCAGATCAAATATATCACATCAGAACCTGCAGGTTCCACAGACAATGCCTCGGCTTTGTCTGGCTTTCAGGGTAAAATGGCCTGTTAATTGAATGTAAAAACTGAAATGCCAAATAAAAGAATGCTTCTTCAAGGAGCTATAGATTATGGAGCTGGATTTTGGCACTGAAGAGGCAGTATCAATAGAAATATCACTACACAAACCCCCAAACTGCACTTTACTCTGCTTTTTATTACGCAGTGAATACTCTCTCGTCCTCTGGAACTGTTGTTTCTTAGGTGCTTATCTGTGGTATTCTGTGATTCAGAAATCACTGGATGTATCATTAACTTCACAAAGGCCTTTTTCATGTCACCCTAAGTACAGGAGTACTTAATCCCTAAACAAAGCTATAATCCTTGGTTTCACAGTTTCCTGAACAACTGAACCTACCCCTCTCAGTCAGGGTGCTAATGAGAAAATTGAATTGAAGCTTCAGTCTTACTGAATTGAGTTGAAAATATGATTTCAGACACTTAAAGAAAACTGTATTTCTCCCTATTTTTGGATAAAATGTGGTACAGTAATCCAAGAATAACTTTGCTCAGACTTGTGTTTCACAGTAGGGAGGGCTTAGGGGTGTGTTTGGGACCTGGAGGAGTTTGGACACGCTGTCCCAAATAGCCTTCCAATTTTAAAGGAATGTGATGGATTGACCTTATCTGGACACCAGGTGCCTGCCAAAGTACTATTATCACCCATCCTCTTCATCTGAGGAGAGATACTGGAGTGGTATAGTTTTTAAATCATAAGAAACAAAACCAGATCACCCACCTGGTATTGGATAAAAAAAAAACTTCCTGAGGCTTAAGCATCAGAGACTGGGATTATAATTCAGTTCAATCCAAATACAAATATTATATGAACATCATGAAGGATCTGTCATCCTCTTGGCTCTTACATCTTCATTTTAGTTCGTGATTTTACAAAAGATTTGTATTGAAGTCCACCAAGTTAGTGATAGCAGATAATGTGAATCTATGGTTGGATATTAGCATGGTATAAAGTAGGATGGAAGAACTTGACAGGTTGAAAGACTTGGGGTTGCTCATCTTGGAGAAGGGAAGGCTCTGGAAAGATCTTACAGCAGCTTCCCAGTACCTAAAGGGGTACAAGAAAGCTGGAGAGAGACTTCTGGCAAGGGCATGGAGTGATAGGACAAGAGGGAATGGTTTAGGATGAAGGGGAGTACATTTAGTTTTAAGATGAAGGGGAGTACATGTAGATGGTGAGCCACTGGCACAGGTTGCCCAGAGAAGTGGTGGGTACTCCATCTCTGGAAGTTTTGAAGGGCCGGATGGGCAACCTGGTCTGGTGGAAGGTGTCCCTGCCCAGGGCAGGGGGATTGGAACTGGGTGGTTTTTGAGGTCCTTTCCAACTCAAACCATTCCATGACTCTATGATAAATGCTGCTGTAGGAATCCATGTTCTAGACATTATGCTAAGAGATGACTGATACATAGAGATAAGTTCCCTTCCTCTATCTCAAAATCTAAAAATATTCTTTATGAAAGATGCAATTGAAGAAAGTGAAGTGATATTTTTTTAACAGATGTAACAAGACCTCAATTTATAACTTCAACTAAGAGTCCTTCAGAGAAGATGTCTTGATCTGAATTAATTTTAAAATTAATAATGGAATATACTGAAGTGGCTTCTCCACTGAGAAGCAAAATGGTACTTTGCCGTTAAAACCCTACAACGTGTTCACTACGCTTCTAGGACTGTGACTCCTGCTGCTAAATTTTTTGTACATTTACACCAAGGAAATATTAGAAAATGGCACTGCAAAAAACAGAGGATATATCTCAAGAGAATGCAGCTACTTTGGGTGCAAGTCTTTAGAACTGTGAACTATAGCATAAGAATTGCATTGTTACTTTAATAGATAATTATGTAGATGTCTTTTTATATGGAAAATCTCTTTGTTTTCTATAGATTTGTGGAAGGTACTTTTCCCAGAAAAGCTTATCTAACACCCATTGAACAAAATTGAAAAATTACTATTGATCTGGATGAGAATAAGATCAGCCCCACACTGGGAAAAAAAGACACACATATCTATAGAATGGTTAATGTAGAAAAGTAATTACTTCTTGCTTTATAATTTGGTATAAATTTAGCAATTAATCACCACAAATTACCAATAATTTCTAGAATTCCATTCTATCTTACATTTCAAAGTGATTTCTTCTTTTTTTTTATATCTATCACACACTACCATTCTTTTTATTTTCATGAAATGAAATAATCCTACAAAATGTTATTGTTCCTTATAAGGATTTCATGTATAACATTAAGAGTTAAAAGGAATTGTAAGCTTAATTTTAAAAAAAGATATAATACCATACTTGGATTAAGGGGACAGTGTCCTATGTACATAAGGACACGGTTTAACCAAATATAAGATATTACAAAGGTGACCATAGGAAGTAACTGGCACGACTTGGAATCCCTAAGGAGTACTGGTTATTCCAAAGCTGTAACTCTTTTTCTCCCTGGCAAACAGCAAGTTTCAAGTGCAATAAACATTACTGTACTGATGGAAAATTAACTTTTTGAATAAGCATGCAATTGTTGTGGAGGTAATCACTTCTAAAGAACATAATCTTCCCATGTCTAACTTTCTAAAATGGAATAAAATTAATTGCTGGAAGAAAACTTCAATATAAAAAAATATCTTGGGTTATAAATCATCATTGAATGCATATGATCTTTATTTTTTTTTGTTAGGTGACTCTTAAATTTAAGTGCAATTTATGCAGTATGTTAGTCCTGGAAGAGAAAAGAGAAGGTCTGTATAACAAGAGCTGGATATCTCCATGTCTGAGGGGTTTTTCATTCTGGTAGGCTTCAGTGGGCATATGGGGAACGGGGCCTCCTGCCTTCTGTGTGTGCTGAGCAGATAAGGAGCAGATTGTGCTGATGGCAGCGTTATCTGCCTCATCATCTCCCATATGAGCTGTGACCCAGCATCACCAGCACCATGTCCCAACAGCCAGCCAAGGCAGAGGGGGATTGGCAAGGCCTGTGTTGTGCCTGCTCATCACCCGTGGGAGTGGCTTTTAGATCTCTGCTGTCATTCAGCTGACTGCTACACAGGTCAGTCACCCTGCCCAAAACCAATCACAACAGTTGTATATCAGAAAAAAAAAAAAACAACAACAAAAAAACCATAAGACATGGAACATTTCAAGGAACTGTGCACTCAAAACCATTCCGAATTTTGTCTGAAACTGAAACTCTCCTTCATGATGCCAGTAGTGAGGAAACTGGCAAGTTGTATGTGGTTATTTATGCACATTATTGACTTTTATCCAGAGGAGAAGAAAACTGATTTGGTGTCAATGACGACACTCTGAAACTCCAGCTGAAAGAGAAGCAGAACATTTTGCAGGAGTGAAGCCTTCCTTGGCTGGACTCTATTAGCAGCAAGCTGACTTACAGGCAGCTTTGACACACAGTCTAATCAGATTAACCAGGAGGAGAGAGAAGTCCTGAAATGCTAACACTGAGAAATTGCAGATATGTGCTGATGAAAGCCACTCACACTTGCTCTTTGGTGATCTTCTTGCTCAATATGGTACATGACAATGAAGATCAAAACCAGAGACAAAAACAGACACATCACAGATTGTGGAGGTATGAAAAGGTATTGTACCTTTCAGCATCTTCTCTTTGTCAACACATCCATCTCTTGAGGTGTGTGAGATATCTTGAGGTATCTATTTTCACCTTGGGTAAGCTGCCAAGTGTATGTGAAATGAACAGTGCAGTCGTGTCCATCTGGATAGCAAGGCACACAACTTGGAAGGCATTTCTTTGAAAAAAATCCCACAAGCATCAAAATGCAAGGAATCTATGGACTGATTACCTCACCCTCTTGCAAGTTTTTCTCCTGATTTTGAGCTAGAATTAAATCTGCACGATGGATCAGATAGGTGTGCTGCATACTGAAATTGTGGCAAACAGCTGGTTTTAATTGGCAGGTTGTGCATTTTGTGGTACAGGCTAAGCACGAGCTCTGTTGTGCAAGTCTTTCAGCAAACAACTACTGGAGGCTCTGTCTGTGCCAGTAAGTAACACGAGACCAATTGCTGCACCGGAGGGCAAGTGACATGACACAGCTTGCATCCCCGCAGCCCTTCTCCCTCCAAAAATAGGGTTGTCTTGTCTATGCTGCCTGTGAAGATGCTGAGCACACCCTGCAGGCTCCGCTGCCCGAGTCGAGGTCGAGTCTGCTGGCCTGCACCCTGCCAAAGGTCACTGCTGGCCCGTGGCTCCTCAGCCTTGGCTCAGGCCTGCGTGGAGGAGATGTTCTCCCCTTCCCCGTGCCCACCTCTGCCCCTCTCCCACTCCACCGCCTTGTCCCGGGCTCTTCCTCGTCCCCATGGGCTGGTCTGACCCGCACTGAGCTCTTGGCTGGCTCTGGGTACTCCTGTCCTGCTGGTCCCCAGGCTGCCCTTCCCCTCTGGAGCAGCTGCTGTGGCCGACATGGGGAAATTATAGCCCGTTATTTACACATTCAAAACCTGCGGTTTCCTTAGTTTTGCTTTGCAGTTTGCACCAAAAAAAAAAACAAACAAAAAAACTAAAACAAAAAAAAAAAAAACCAACCAAACCTAGCTAGAATTTATTTTCCATAATATCTCATAAAAATAATGCCAGCAGGTAATTTTCGTAGCAACACACTATTAAAATAAATATCAGATTTCAGCATAGGTTGTATGTTTTTCCTGTTCGAAAGTAATCTGAAAAATGTCCTCAATTTATTCTGCATATGGAAATTAGGTCGAATACAAGATTGAACTTTCTCCTTTACTAACTATGTAAAATATAAACCACAATTTTCTTGTGAGCTTTCTAGCTGATATCAATACTGTTGCTTCAAATATAGAAACTGAAGATAGAGAGGCTTTACATATAGTTTTTATAAATAAACATTTTTCCCTTATATTTTAATACGTATAACTTTTCCATCTTCAACAAATAGTTTCTGTCACAAGGAAATAAACCGTTGTATCCAAGGTCATGTGGTATCCAGAAAAGTTATATCCCTGGGTTTTTAATATTTATTTTATATTTTCCAGTCATACTTCTACTGAAGACCCAAAAGGGTGTGTTCATTTCTTCACACAATTTAAGATTAACAACCAATTAGAAAAAATATCATTCTTGATAACATCTCTGGATGTACAAGGGCCAGAGAACTAGCATGCAGTAAAAAGGACAAATGTTTCATTGTTAGTAAAATGGCTCCAAAGAAATAATATGGTTTTTAGTATGCCAAAGTGTAAAATCATATCTTTAAGAATAAAAATATGTAACCATACCTGGAGGATGCAACCTCTGCAAAAAAAAATTGCATTTTTGATAAACAATGGGTTGAACTCAACACAAGCTCTGAGTGCAATACCATAATTAAGATGCATGCTGAAAGAAAGACCAAGTTACATGAAAGTCATCTTGATTTCCTTTGCTTTTTTTTGTTTGTTTTTTTTGTTTGGGATTTTGTTTGGCACTGAAGCAATTCAGGAATAATTTTTTTATTTCTCATTGATTCCAGTTAAAAAAAAAAAAAGTCAGTGGCCTGAGGAAATTTCAAAAAGAAGCTAAGACAATGATCATAGAAGCGGAAAATGTATCTTAAAATGAAAGAACCAAGAAATATAATTTACATATTTTATGAAAGAGAAGTTAAATGGTGATTTTATTAAAGAGTTGATTCAGACACGGTCGTATAAAACGTACCTTCTTGGTTCTCTTTGAGGCTTTAAGTAAAGCTGTTGGCATAATTTTGTATTATTATATGAGCAATTTGAAAAATGCCTAGGAACCTTCTTGACCACGGCAATCTCAGCTGTCAAAGCTGTTTGTAACCTGTCCCTAACAAGGTTTTGGTCCTGTCCATGTAGCACCCTCCTGAGCAATCCCCAGGCACAGCTCAGGCATCAGCCTGGACCAGGGAAATGTTCTCAAATGTCCCTTTGGAGGCACCCAGGCTGCTGTGGAGGGTGAGAGCCTTTGTGCTGCAGTGTCTGCTCCATTCCAGTCGGCCTCGATGACAAAGAGCAGTTTCAGAGACTCATAAATTACTAATGCACAGGTTTGCATTGTCAAGGCCTTAGACCTGAAGCGTCTCCAGATGAGCTCTCCATGTTTGACACTTTCCTGTTTTTACCATATCATTATACAGGCTGACATATCTGGAGACCAATTAAAAACTGACATCAGCTAGTAAATTGTTTAAGTGCCATAGTTAGTAACCAGAATTAGTCTTCATATTCCATCATAAATATTTTACGTGTTATCTCCAAAACTGAAGGTGCAACATTTCATGCTCAAGGCATTTTAGAGACACAGGCAATTTAGAATCTCAGAATACATTTGATTTATATTTAATTTTTTTTTTTTAATTTTATAAATACCTCTTACAGCGGGGCAAAGATTCATCACATTATTCTCTGGACCAGAGCGAAGAGCCAACAGTCACAAAATAGAAATGTGGCCTTTCTTTTCTGGTTTTTGAAAAGATACAAAAATAAGCATATTTTACAAGTTTTTCAGACATTGAACGCAATAAGGAAAAATGAGACTGACCCAAGTCTGCTCTACTTTTTGAGCACAGGAAATACTGATGTTCCCCTACCTTGAATCTTATAATGTGAGGATACCACTGTTAATATGGGTAAATGTAGTTGTACTGGGTTTTTTGCCTAAATTGTCAAATAAGATGAACACTGCATTCCTAGCACATCTATGAGGCACACTGCTCAGCATTGCAAACTGCAATACTGTACCTCGTGTCTCCTTTTAATTAAATACTCACCTATGCTTAGGAACACTGACTCCATTTAAGTCCAGCATATTTTGCATTATACAATGACAGAATTACAGCCACCTGGAAAATGCTTTAAAAAAAATAAGTTAACTTTCAGTACTGTCCACTAAAAGTACTACATTTTTTTAATAAAAGATAACTTTTGATTTATGGAAACAATGTTTTAAAATTATTGAACTGAGACCATCAGTTTTAGATAGGAGTTCTTTTCCCAAATAATGTGCTGGAATAATTGTCTCTTGATTTGTGACTGCTTAAAAGAAGATGACAGTTATTTAATGGTATGAAACCAAACTTTTCAGCTACAATGCTTAAACAGGCCATGTTTAATTTGCAATATTGAAGTTGTTGTGTAAAAGCTGTGGAATGTGGTAAAAGCACAGGAGTTCACTGATTCCTGAGCTGTTCTCTGCATGCCAGGCTGATTGTGGTGACACCATAGAGCATTGCTATGAAAAAAAAAGAGTTTCAAAGAATGATTATGACAGGCAATTTCAGAAGAAACAACATTTCTCTAGCATTAGACTGGCATGATACCATTATTTATTCTATTTGAACAGAAAAAGTGATGGTATCTGTTCATTATTTTGCCAGGCTTGATTTAACTGGGCTTTTATTTCTTAAGGGGTTATAATGATGGCTAATTCTAATACATAATAAATTATGTATAGTTACACTGCACAAGTGGATGTGATAATCAAAATACATTTTATTTCACCAACACTTACAAATCCCACTCTTTTGAAATTTGTGAGATTTGAAAAAAAAATGTTTCACTAGTTGTGGAAGTGTCAATATTTACTGTATTCCTATGAGTTTGTGGTTGGCTTTAATAAACATTTAATAGCAACTTGTATTTGTAATAGAAAGTATTACATGAAATAAAATCCTTAATTTCTTACTTAAAATACTTGCATTTTTCCATTTACAGCTCAATAGTCACTCAGCCATCCTTTGATATTGTTACAGTGCACTTTTGACCAAGGGTATTTTCTGTCTTTGAAATGTTTAAATAAGAAGGAAACACAAAGGGTGAATGTTGGTAAAATGGGTATTGCAACAAAAATATTCGGAGCGTTACTATTAGTAAAGCAAAGAAATCAATTTTTCTCAATGAAAGCGATAATAGAATAGGTTCTGAAAAAGGTAAGAGTGCTCTCCCTCAGGGGATAAATCACAGCTCACCATCAGCAGAGCACAGAGGTCCTATTCTCCCTCTCCAGCCTCCCCACTCCACAGCCCCTGGAGAGGCAAACCCTGGGTTCAGCACCAAAAATTTGCATTTCCTCATTCCCAGCTTTGCTCCTGGGGCTCTGGCAGGGGAAGAGGCGCCTGCTCCGCGATCACAGGCCTGTTTAGGCAGTGAGGCTGAGGGAAGGGCTCGGGCCCAGGCCGCCACACTCCTCGTCCTCTTCGGGAGCTGCCTGAGCATGAGGGCACCTGAGCTACTGCCCAAGGAGCCAAAGGAAAGTACAAGCAGGTGCCCATTAGCCCAGCCTTGAGCAAAACAGAGAGATTTATCTCTTGCTCGCTTTGTTCCCGTCGTGGTTTCACCCACCAGCATGTGAGTTACAGCAATTCAGGCTCCCGAGGCCTCATTCTCATTTGTAAGAAGGGCACTTCACATCACTCTGGTAATACAAAGAGGCATTAAAATGGCAGTAATTTATATTTACATTATTTTTATGGCTCTGTTGCTATTAGAAGGGCGTAAAGTGGCATTAAGAGAAACCACTTTCAGGCTACTTAGGGTCTTCCCTTCCAGGGACTATAATGCAGAGCCTAAATGACTAAGGGTGTGTAAGTGAGCACATCTAAGAAAGGCATCTGTGTGATAAGGTACATATTGGAAAGGCCAGGAAAAAGTACTAGTTTAAATCTACTAAACTCACTCATAAACCCCTGGGATGCAAGATCTGCTGGAGTAATGCCATTGAGTTATCTGGAAGCTGTTAACCTTTTTCACAAGGCTATATTGAATAAAATGTTGCTATCATCAGAAAGCTGTTTGCCAGTCTCCATGCTGTAAATGAATTTGAGATAAATATATTGCCTACTGGAAGTATATTCATTTTATCACAACACCACAGAAATCGCGGAAAAGTTGTCAAGGCTGTATAATAGGCACAAAATTGATGAACTTGGCAGCTGGGCACTCTTCCTGCTGACCTGGGATGTAGAGATGGAATAATGTTGGAAATGCCTAGCCTCCTTTTCTGTGTAACTTCTGAATATTTGTACAAATACACTATATTTCTGAAAGCTATTTATATCCAAAAAAAATAACACGTTGATAAAAGTGGCCTAACTGTGCACTTTGGTTTTCTACAGATAATATTGCAGGATTAAGAATGAATTGCTAGTTCTCAACCGGTACTAAAATCTGTGAACTCTTCGGTTATTTCTGGATTTTTGGCAACTTCTCACAGAAAGTAAAGAACAAAACTTTTTATAAACACCAACCGCTTTTACCTGTGATTTGTAGTGTTTGGTGACAAGAAAAAGCATTATTAAAACAGAATTAAGCAAAGAAAGTCAAAGAAAATCCACTTGTTCCCGCAGCTTGTTCATATTCTTTCATTCAGTATCGCTGCTATTTATTTTCTCTCCGTATGTCTTACACTTACTAAAGCCAAATTTTTCCTTGCTTGCAGATGGTTTTTCTCCACTCTCCTTTGGTTACTTTGCAATTTACTGTGTCTTTATGTTTGTCTTCTGTCCTTCCAGCTTCAAGATCACCCATGCAATCACGAAAGAAAGAAATAGGGGGAAGGCAAACAAACAAAAAATGGTAAAAGTAGCAAGATCCACACAAGAGCTCAGTGTTCATGGTTTGGTTGAATTAAAATCTGCAAACCAACACACACAAAACCCTCTCCTGAAATCCTAAAAATAGCTGGACTTTGATATAGCTACATGAGCAGTCATCAAGTACTAATTAATCTCCTCTTTCATCAAAAGGCATCGTCATCTTTTGACTATATTGGTCCATGGCTCATACCTATAATTTGTGAACAATAATTAAGCCATGTGAAAAAGAAACCCCACAAGTCTGTTCAATAGCTAAAACTTAACACAGTCCAAGACAGACTTTCTACGGGGGAAAATGGCAAACCCAAATGATTTATTTATCAGTTGTTCACTCACATCTGGTAGATACCAGCAACACACCCACGCACCTACGAAACTGTAACTGAGAAAGTACTGACATTTTCAAAAATGTTTGTAATGATGTATGGATAGTTTTCAGTCCTATGGAGTTTAATATATTTCTGCATTCAAATCACTTTCAGGAACCATTCCTATGAGAAATGAAGACTGCTGGGAGGCTGTAAAAAGGATAAGCCAGGCTCTGCTGGTGCTAGGACCATGAAAACTTGATTCCTGACAGGTCCCTTGCAGGGGGGACAGCCTGAATGGTTTCTGTGCGTTTTGCAGCATGGATTTCGTGCCGCAGCCTGGTGGCTGCTGCCTGTGGGACTATTGTTAGGGCTCACCTCTGGGAGCCTGGGAGAGCTATTCCTTCATCAGAAGGAAGATAACGATGCTGTGGTCCTAAATGCAATTAGGATTTGGACTTTCTCAAATTCTCTAACGCTGCTGAGGAGCAAATTCCCTTAAGACTTGGACAGGGGACTAATCCTCTGAACCTTGATCCTCTAGCTACCAGAATTATGAGCCATGAGTAAAGGCACAGACAATGTTGCTGTACTTCAAGTGGGAAAAACTTCGTGATGAATTCTTTAATTTTAAACTATTGCAAGAGGCGTTGTCCAGCTCCCGTAAACATCTGTCACTTTTCTGCTCATTGGAAACTCTTGATGTAAGAAAACGATTACAACTAAAACTATCCCAGCTCAGCTGAACAATTAATAAACCTGCTGTACTTTTTTCACTTTCAATCATTATCCTCCAGGGGATTCTTGGACTATACCACTATTCTCAGATAAAAAATTTAGGAGAATAAAGAACTGCAAGTAAAGTTTATTTGCCTCTTGGGAGCAAGTAGCTAGAGATTGTTGTGTCCATCAACCCTCTGCTTACATCAGTAGACAGCTGAATGGTCGTAAAGTAGCAGAAATTGCATTAGCTTTGTTCATTTCAGTGTTTCTTGCCGCTTCACAGTCCAAGGCCAACAGCAAGAGCTCGCTTGGGCATTCATCATCCCTAGTGGTTCTTACAGTGTATAATCTCAACTTCAGCACAGAGATCTTTCACTAGAGGCTGCAGAGACTGGTAAACTCACACCACAGTGCCTGCTGCTATTGGTTCAGGCTGCTGAACACACAATTGTTTGCATCCATTGCCTGATATTCACGTCCAATTCAAATCCGTCAGACTCATCATTGCAAATAAAGTGTCTGAAATTAAGACCTACTGAAGTAAAAAGGCTTGCCACACTTCAGTTTGGGAAAGTTTGTAATGGGAATGTGAGAAATATAAAAAAAGTCCTTAGGAGCTGTAATTTAGCATAATGTGTAACTTGCAGGTTTTAAGTAGATATGAAAACCTTTTCTGGCAAAGTGTAGAAATAAGTACTTGCTTCATGTTTTTCTGGGAAATATTTTTTTGGAAAACGTAACCCTCTTTTCCCTGGAATTTCATATTTTGTTTTAGAAATTTACTTATCTACAACTCAATGCATATAATTTAACTTATAATTTAATTAATTCAGAAAAAAAAGCAAAAAACTAAACTTACATGCTCAGCAGTTGTGATGGTTTATTTTACATACTAAATTAGTAGAAAACCACTTTTTTCTCAGCACCCCTCCCCACCCCCACTCTGCTTGTATTATGGCATTTTAGGGAGGTGAATGGAACAGTGGAGCAATCTGGCAAAGTCCAGAGCCAGCATAAGGTAACAATGGAAATGTGTGTGTTTAGGTGCAGGGAAAGGGTCTCAACTTTTGGCAGTTTTGAGACAGGATATTTTGCAGTGCCTGGTGAAATTATGCACCAAGGCAATTATATACCAAGGTATCGGGAAAGTAGATTGTGAGCTTCCTCGCTAACCCGAATAAATAAGGAAAAAACAGTAGAGGAAGAATGGAAGCTTTTTTTTAAAAAAATTCAAAATTGGTGGGTTTTCTTTGAACAGATTCCTAATACATGTAAGAACCAACTATTTAATTTCATGTTGGTATTATTTAATATTATTCAACCTACTTGTAAAATGTAATATTAAACATAAACCATACTTTACATGTTTCCAAAATGGAAATGAAAAGCTATCAATTAAAAGAGAAAAATAGATACTTAAAAAAAATCACTGGAGTTCAATTTTTCCCCCACCCATTTCTTTTTTTTTTTTTTTTTTTGCAGAATGTGAACACAAAATTGCAGATGGTTTTGCACCTTAAAAGTTTGCATTTTCAGTGAATCATTAACTGATATAAAAATGTGTGCCCACCTTGTGTCATTATAGTTTACAACTGTACTTTGCCCTCTAGCATAAGCCAAGTAGGCCCTTTTGCCAGGATCAGATTTCTGTAAAACCATTTCTTTGAAGCGTGGTTCTTTGGCTTTGCAGTAGGTACCCAAAATTTGGCAGGAGAGTAGTCATTGGGTCAAAGAGACTTTTGTTATCTCTAAGGAAATTCCTTTCGATTTGGCTGGGGTATAAACCTGTGAGAATCAGAATTTACCTGTGCTCAGTAGAGCATGGTTGGGGGCTGATGAGATCTCTTTGAGCATTGTATCATCACTGAAGCTGCTCCAGCACCAAAGGCTTTGCTACAGGCCAGATTCAGAGAAAATGCTGCCAAACTCCAGCTAGGTTTCCTATGTAGTCTCTGCACAGCTAAATATTCAGAAAGGGCACTCTGTCCCTCCAGCTGTTATCCAAACCTCCTCTTGGTTAAGAAAACGGCCTTGTGCTAGTCTTGTAATTAAGAAGTTGGGAAGATCCAGCCTACTTCTGCCCTATTTCACTGATAAAGTTAAAACGTGATGAAGTTTTCCATGACAAAGCCAGGAAAAGGAGCAGGATTCTGATATGTCAGGATTTGTCAATTGCTACTCCAAGCAATTCCACTGCCTTTCAGCACAAAAGTGCTGCATCTCTGACCTTGCCTATGTTAATTCTGTGAGTGTGACTCACTTCCCAACAGTGTCATGACTTTGCAAAGCAAGGAAAGTGAAGGTTGCATCACTGTGCTTAATCCTGATATACAATCTGTATTAAATTCTTATGCATCTTTATTTAAATAATTTGTAAAGTAGGATTTCTTTAGCTGAAATTTTTGTGAAGGTGGTGGGGTAACATATATCCACTTATAACAATAAAGCAAACTTCAGCCTGGCAGTGATAATCAGCTACAGTATGTAGATTTCAGAGAGGAATACCATTCTTATATCCTTCTCTGTTGAGAAAAATGGAGTTGAGTGACTTCGTATTTCATTTGCTATTCCTTAAATATAGTATAGTGGTATTAAAACAAACCAATCAATAGAGACCAAAAGACACATTAGAGATAGACTTTCTATCACTTTCATTTCTTATAAACAGCATTCTCTCCCCCCATTATATAGTTCCGTTTAAAATGACATCTAGTTCTCCAGACAGATTTCTCTGGATACATCTCAGCTGCAGAGCTTCTGACGGGTTCCTCAGTCACAGACTGAGCATGTTTATGAACGCTGACATTTAAGACAAGTTCCTTGTTCTGGATAATTAATCCTCCTTTGCAGGAATCCAAACAGCTGGCTCACTTCTCTCTCCGGACCGTGATTTGCCCCTCTGTCCTTTGCAAATTTATTCTCCTTGTTGTAACATTTGAAGTACCTTAATGTTGTATTCCATGTAGGGATGGATCCTCGTGTGGTGAAACGAAGCCTCCCTTGATGGATTGCTGGGAGCTGCTTCAGTATCCAGCAGAATTAATCTGGTTGAAAATGTACTTTTTCCATTCTCTTGTTTAACTCACATTTGCAGAGAAATTCTGAGTGTGTTTCATAGTCTGGCTGCTCGTCTGAAGACAAATCTATGTTTTGAAATTTCAGCTAATTCTCTTACCATGTGTTGCTTGTTTAAAGCCTGCTAATGTGTGAGAGCATTGATGGTGGCAGCAGTGTTGCAGAGAGATACTGTGGGTCTGAGCAAGTTATCTTGTCGCTGTCTGGGACCGGGTTTAAAAGTGCCAAATATCTGTTTGTGAGGAGGAAAAAGGTGAAGTCAGAAGGTGAAAAGACAGGGATGCTCTGGAAGACAGGAGGAGGCTCTGCTGGCAGAACTTAAGATGAATAGTATAATGTACTCTAAAGAATGTCAGAAAGCAAAGTTACACTTGATTCATGCTCAGTTTAAAATATTCCAGTAAAATAATTATTTTAACCAAAGACAGGTCAAGAACCATGTTATTTCTCTGACACTGATTGCAAAAGAAAGTCTCTGGGAAAGAGGCCAAAAATAGGTGAATGCTTGTTTTTTATAGAAGGTTATTTGGCCATTTACTCTGGGGATTTGTGAATTGGGTATTGTATCCGGAGTGCAGCAATATCCCCTACATTTCCTATTCTAGTAAACTTTATAGTACAGCATTATTTCCAGGCAATGCCTTTTCAACAGGTATTTGTTTATTTTAACATTTATTATGCAAGGAAATACTACTGAACAGCTCCTGGGATTTCTCCTTTTTAAAACTTTTTCTGTTAGAGTTAGAAACTACATTTATCTTAGGGCATAGTCTTGTTTTTATTTCCTCTATCTGCCTGCTGTAAACAACAGCCAAGGTATCAGTAGATTTGTTTCTGTTTCTTCAAATAATTAACTAAGACATAGCTTTTATATGACTATGAATTCATTTCGAGTTCATAAGACAACATGTTATTCTTAAAAATATTTTAAATTGCTGTTTAAAAAAATACCTTGAAAAATTAAAAAAGTTCCTGTTCTCTGTGCAGGTGTCCTTGTATCTTCTGTAAATATAAAAAAACCCCTCTCTACTAGGTTTAAAATGAGCATATAGTAAATGACTGGTTCTTTTTTTCTCTTTTCTTTGTTTGAAGCTGGTGTTTGAATCAAAATCCACTTAAGGCAGCAAAAACCATTATCACACTGTGCAACAATACACCTTAGTACTATAATTGAGATTAACTTTCAATCACTACAATTTGTGAATCAGCAGTTTTGAGAGGCTTCACTAGTTTTTCCATGTGGAAGCAATCTACCCCCTGCTCACAAAATGATGATATTCTTTGAGAAAATGGAAGACAGTGGAGTGGTTCTTTAAAAAACTGTTGAGACAGAACATATGAAGCCAAATATAAATGAATTAATTTATACCAGAAATAAATGTGATCCTTATTCTTAAGGCTCCATAAGCAATGTCTTTCTTCTGATTTCAGATTACAAGGCAATATACATATCTAAAAATATTTTATATATAGATAAAAGAACATTTTTAGTAAAGTAGGAATTCTTGATAATGTAGGATCAGAAAATCAGGTGTAAATTTCTATGTCTGCTTTGGCCAACTTGAATTTTAGCAGGTTAATGGTACAGTCTAAGGATTTTGGTACTGACTTCAAAGCAAGTGAAGCTGCAGCCTAATGTGAAGGCACCGATTAAAAATGGGGAGGTAAGATAGACAGATACATAATCTACTTTTTTGCATAAAATGGGATCTAGGCAGAGTTTAATTTAAGACCTAAAACTGATTCAGTCTTTCTAATGCTTAACTAAATAGCAGTTAAATCTGCTCCTGAAAAGAGGGGTTTTCCCCTCTGAATCCTGCAAGAGGTCTCACCTAGTCAGAATAAACATCACATGTGTGTAAAAGTTTAACCTCTCTACAAGATGAAGTGGCCTAACTCATTTTTTTTCCTTCTAGGCAGTGATCTAATCATCAGTTTATATTTTGTTTCATATCTGCATGGGAGAGAGGAAGAGGATGCTTTCTATTCTCACCTGCTATGGCATTTTGGTTAGCAGAAAAACAGGAAAGATTCATTAGATCAACAGACATGGACTAAAAAGTTATAAAGCTCTTTTGTGGTGCTGAGGCATGAAGATCTAGACTAAAATATATTCTGCAATTTTACAGTGTCTTCCATATCTTTAATGTATTCTATATATTGCCACTATCAAAGGGGCTGGGAATGCTACCACTTCCCCATCCCACGTAATGCTGGAAAAAGGAGTAAATGCACAATTTTGATGCAAATTTTTTATAAACTTTTATTGCAGAAATTGAATTAAAGGCCTAAATCAGAGACCAGCTTCTCCTTACATCTTGAAATTAGATACTTTTATCTCGGACGTGTTGGGTGAGGAGTAGAGGTGGCAGCATAAAATTTCATTTTTATTTTCCCTTTTGTTTGTTTCTAGAGTCAATTAAAAAGTTTTCCTAACAACTGTTTAAATTTCAAGACAAAAACATAAAAATTCCAAATGAATTGGCTTACATAAATTTCACTTAAAGAATCACCTGTGAAATAATCTGAATCAATGAAACCTCAAACAATTTTTTAAAAATTAGAAAATTATTAACTCATGTAAGAGTACTTAAAGAGAATGTAGACAGCCAAGAAAGATTATCCTGACACATAAAATCATGAAAACATAATTTATGAGGTCTGTAGACAAAATAAAGGGTAGTCAAATTATACTTATTGTTAGGCAGAATGGTTTGATCCTTTCAACCGAGATAAGAATAAGAGTCTGATTCATAAAAGGAAATGTGTTAATCCAGTATTTGATTTTTCTGACATTTGTCTTGATGCTACATGGCATCAAAGTTCATAAGTTTATATGTATAT
>WEKY01002002.1:0-14196 GCA_013390045.1 Picathartes gymnocephalus | reverse complement strand
GAACAGGTGCAAAGGGTAGTGGGGAGAAGGGCGTAGCACGGGAACACAGGCAGGGGAACAAACCAACTGGGGTACAGGGGGCAGAGAACAAACTGGAAAGTGTCAGGGGAGCAGCGGAAGGAGCGGCCAAGGAGCCGAACTCCAATGGCGTGACAGGGTTCGGAACTTGGACATAAAAGGCAAACAGAGGGGAGTGAGGCTGGGGTAGATTGACATCTGGGTCCTTGGTCTTCCATGGGAGAAGAACCTAGGGAGTGCCCTTCCAGGGCATCCACAGTAAACCACGCATTTTCGTTAGGCTCATTCATGTTTCTTAGATTTTCATTATTGTAACTATTTTATTTTAAAACAAGTGCAAGTTAATAGATTTTCTAGATATAGGGTTTTTTTCAAGGTTGAAAGATTTCAATGTATTGGAGGAAAAAATATTTCTGTCATTTGGAGCTAGTTTTTCTAAGGACGTAAAATACAAAAAAAAAAAAAACCCACCAAAATCAAAACACCTAAACCAACAAAGATACAAAATTTTATTTTTCATATGCTCAGCTTCTCTGGATTATTTCTGCTTTAAAGATAATAAAATACTGGTATATGATTTCATTAAGCCAAAAGTGCTTGTACCCAGGTTGTTTAGTACACTGATACAAATTGCAAAGGTTGACAGATACCAAACCAAACCAGAACACTAGGGAAAATCCAAAGAACAGACAAATCTTTGTGACAAAATAAATTAGATATTTTTCTACCTAACATTATTAAAATAATATTTTTATTATATTATTTGGAAAATTCTGGTTTGCCTTAGCTGGAACCATTTCTAAGTCTGCTTCAAAAAACCTTTGTTTTTAACAAATATTTGAGAATAATTAAATATCCTGCTTTTCAACTTGAAAACAAAAGTTAAATGCTTGATTTCAAAATGACTTTTCGTTCTGGAAATGTGTTAGTAACAGTAGTGCAACATATATTACAATAGTGCAACATATATTACAATGACACATTTTGAATATGTAAGATGAAATTCTGATTGACCTTTTTTTACTTTTTTCCCTCCAATTATTATTTAGTAAGAAATATCTGAAACTTATCAGTATTTCATTCCAACTTGGAATGGGAAAATTATATCAAAAAACATTTAAAAGGAAGAACTGAGTAGCAACACCATTCCAGTTTATGGCCTCCTTGTCTCTGGAGAAATGTATGGGATCAAATGTAGATCCCATGTATGGGAGAAATGTAGATCATATATTCAAAATATATATAATAAACAGTATTTTCAGTGTATTGCATCAGAGAAAATCCCAATCAAAGTAAGGTGAAAATAGACCATGAACATGAACTTTTAATTAATATTTCGTGACAAGAAAAGGTCATAAACTTAAGTAACAATTCCATGCAAATTTGCGCATTACATGTTTTCATATAGAATTGTTTTAGATAGTATACTCTTTTAAATTGTGCTAACATTCTCAAGAACCACCTCTCTGTGGTTTATGATAAAACCTATAATGTGACCAGCCATTTTTTCCTTTCAATAAATGTTGATTAGATAAAAGGCATTTGGGTTGCCCTCTGTGTTTATGCAGAAATATTGTAGGATAATGTAAAGTTTTGATTGAGTCATGCTATCTTAACATAAATACAATGAAAATCAAAAGATATTTTATTTCATCGTGTTTCCTAGAGGCTTTTGAATAGTCTTAGTCCTTCGAATTGCTTTGTTTCCCTGCGTAAACTAATTTGTACTGCTTCCTTTTGCAATTTCTCTTATTCCCTTTTTTTGTGTGAGTGTAAAGAGGAATTTGATTTCTCACCTAACCTGTAGGATGCTTCTGATTTCACAGTTAGCACCTTCCTGACAAAATGAAAACGGTAATTCCGCAATAGTTTTAATTACCTGTGGAATAATCCCTTCCAGGAAGTTGTTTCAATTGTGACTTGCAATTAATGCACCTTTATGAGGAAACTAAATGGAACTATACAGTAACACATTTTTAATTGCTTTTTGTCCTTAAATAAGAAAAAGTTTAGCTTCACAGTCTTTGGATTAGACTAGTGGACTTGTTTGTGTGTCAATATGAGCTGCAAATATGACTCCTTGAGAGCCTAATCTCACTCCTTTTCTTCTAAAAGCAACGGAAGAGTAATTTGTTATTTGCTCTTAGTAGTTCAGAAGAAGGAAGCTTCTGAGTCTTTCATTTAAAAGTATGAAGATAATATGAGACTAAATTTACAGTGACTTTTGATCTGTTAGACAGCCATTGCCATCCGTAAAATATGTCAACTTTATTAATGTAGGAGACATGAAGCAGGTAATCAGCATCTGAAAGAAATGACATGTAATTTTACCACAGTGTAAACATAAGGCTTATTATGTGTGTTTGGGGTGTTTTTAAAATACATTTATTATACCTTTTCAGTTCCTGTTTGGCAAAGTGGATTCTGTTATTTTTGTGAAATATATATCACTGATTACTCTAAATTCTGGTGTTTCATGATCCATCAAGATACACGTAGATTCCCAAGAGATATAATACTGGTAATCTTGAAATATCACTTAGCTCCCTCATCATAACTCCTTTTTTATTCTTTTTTTTTCTCATTGCCATTTTGGACTGCTTCTACTCTTCTATTGGGAGCTATTGGAAGTTTAGGCTGTCTTAAATTGCAAAGGAACAATATCAAATGCTATGAGATCAGCAAGACTAACAGTGAAGTAGGAGCAAAAAGTACAGTTGAATAACTTGATTTTGAAATGGCTGCCATCAAAGTTTTATTTTAGTATGAAATAATAATTGATAAGAAGATTTATCTTTAAAAAAAACCTATTTCTGAAGTTCTGGCAACTATCTATGTCTATTAATCTGGCAACTTGATGACAAGTGTATCTAGGGAGGCTTCCATTATTTTTATTTCCATTAAAGTAAGTAGAAAAACTTCTAACTGACCAGGAAAAGACAGGATTGTAACCACAACGTTTAATTAAAAGAAAAAAAAAATTTTTTTACTTCTGGTATTTCATCTCATTTTCATGTTATTTACATCCCACAATTATAGTAGAAAATATGTGTGTGTGTAATTTAGAAACGTATCTGGAATGTATGCCTTTTTAAAGCATTAACTCTTATTTTTTTTCCTCCAAAATTTACTTTGATCACAGAAAGATTTTCAGAAAAGAATAGGTTATTTGTTATTCTCACTTACCTATGAACACATAGGCAATACTGCTGAAGTGCCTATAGAAATTCTTAGGATCTGTCTGTGGGAACCTAGAATGCCAGGGAAAGGCTGAACTTCGTGAAAGACTGAAATGGGCTGGTGCTTAGAGTAATTAAATCTCAGGTGTGTTGGTTAATTCTGACTTGGATGTGAGATACAAAACAAGAAACACCGAACACTAATGTTTCTGTTGCTTCCTTGACAATTATAGCACACAGCAGGGTGTGTGATTCTTGATTAATAAACAGGTACCTAAAGTGCATGATGAGTCACAGGCTAAAGTCAAATGCTTTCAGACACCCTACTAAGTGGTTGCATATCCAGATGCCAAGATACTGAGGAGAGTGTAGCCGAAATTGTTCCACAAGTACTTAAGAAAAACAAAGCACCCAAAAAACTTGTTGTCCTCTAGACCTGTCTGTGCAGAACATATGTGAACATTTGGCTTTTGGTAAACAGTGGGGTTTTAAGTAGTGGTGTTTTTACTGATGATATACGTAATGCTTGCTAGTCTTCACATTCCTTCCTGAGACCACTCATGACATCCTTTTCTCTCTGTTACCTTTTGCTGCCCCATGCCACTCAGGGTAAACTAAAGGGTGTCCAGTCTGTTACCTTTCATTGTACTTTGACAGTAGAAGACCTCTTGTGAACTGCCTATGCAGTAAAGCTTCTACTGCTGGCTATTTTAGGTGAAATACTGTCGCAGATGTAGCAGTGGTTTGTTTGGGTTTTTTCCGTTGAGAAAATGTGCCATGGTAGCTAGAACCTTTCTATTTGAGAAAAATACATCTCCTAATATATAGCTTGAAAGTTTTTTCTCCTGAGGACATGAAATTATCAAGAATGTCTGTTTCAAAATTTGCACAGGAGATTGTTGTTTCACGTCAAATCTGTGAAAAAAAGACTGGTTTTATGCAATGATAGTGGCAAAGTCATCAGTAACACTAAATCCTGGGCACTGGTACAGCAATTGACCTGAAACAAGTGGGCCCAGGAGTTCCATTTCAGCTCAGACATGGCTGTTTATGAACTGTTTTTTTGTTTTCTGGGCTGATCTTAGCTGACATTAGCCTGATGCTCCTTATGCTGTTGATAGAACCTGTTGGTGTCCCCACCCTTCTTTGCTTGCCTGGCTGAGGTGCAAAGGGGCTGCTCCCTCTCAGTGCTGTTACTGCCTGGCCTATGCCATACTCACCCTGGGTTCCTGGCTCACTTTCCTGGGGGCATCAACCCAGATCTTGCTCCTTATGGGTATTAAGCATCTCTGCTGGAACTGGACTGAGAGGTTTCCTTTCTAGTTGACTTCAGAGACACTCTGGAGTACCTTCTGAGCAGAGTGGGATAGCAAGGCATTATTTAAACTTAATTACTATACATTTCCTAATGGGATTTGGCAAGCACTAGTGGAGTGGGAGGGAGGCAGGATTTCACTCTGAAGCACTGAGTCAGCATAAGAGTGAGTCACAATAGCTGACTAGCCAGAATTACAGTGGTACGTATTCGACATGTCACTTTATCAATATTGATCCGACAGGGGATACTTTCTTTATTTATCTTGTCTGTATTTTTATTCCCTGTGTTCAGCAGAAGACCAGGCTACCTCATTAGTATTTAGACCACTGACATAGACCTTGAGGCCCATAACCAATGGTAAAGCAGTTCCAGTTTGTCACCTATTGGTGCAATTTTACGCTGTTTATTCTCATTGTAATGCTACTGGTATTTCTTACATGCATAAATTTCTTCTACATGCTAGTCAGACCACCTACTTGTGAAATTAATCTTTCCCAGGACCCATGAAACAGCATTTTGATCTTTCTCAAAATATTGCATTCTTCTCCTCTTTATTTTAAAACTTTTTAAATCAAAAAAATAAAGGAGCTTGAGGCATTCAAAATTAATTTCACTTATATGATATTTTGCCAGAAGAGCATGTTGCTGAAAGATTTTATCCAGAAAATTATTCTATTCTTCCATTTGAAAAAATCAGTGTATCTGTCTTTACCATATCGAAAAGAGAATAAATCACAAAAGTCCAGGTCTGTTTTTATTTTATGAAGAAGACTTAGCCATTATGATTTTACACTATTTTTTTTTCTTTCTAAAGCTTGATATACAAAATTAGCTAATTATTTTATTTAAAAAATAAATATCATGTAATACACATTTGTGGTTTGTCAACTACCTAGTACATCTCCTACATAACTGGCTTGCTTCACCTGAGTTCAGATGACCACCACTGCCTGTGTCAGAAATCTGCCAGTATAATGCAGTAGCTCTTACCAAAGCCTTAAACTTACTTTCTGGATTAAATAACATGTGCAGAAGAACATATTACACCTTCTGATTATGTGAAGAATCCTGTATTCATCACTGCCTTCCCAAATAGGTGTGCATTTCTCTTCACCTACAGTGCTGAACTCAGACAAGTACTCAACAGATATGCATTTAACACATAGAATAATTTGTTTTGAAGTTAAAAATTGTTTCTTTGGTAGTACATGCTGTCAATATGAATCGCATTATTAATCCTGTAAAGAATCCTCAGACTGTGGATTGAATGAACAAGTAATGGAGATTTTTAGATAGAGATGGCTACAGATAGTGTTCCTGTTCTCACCTGTCCACTATTTATGTTTTGTTGTAAGACTGCGTGGAAGTACAAGATGTATGGGTGGATCTCATGGATAATTTTGTAATAAATAAAATAAAATTACTTTCAATGGCTTGATAGCATACTTATAGCATTACAAAGAATCTACTTCAAGTGGAGCATTTCCAGAAGAAGTATGTTTATGTTTTTCAGTGAAACAAAAGGCTGATTTTTTATTTCTACTATTGAAATAGTTTTTTTCATTTTAATATTATAAATAAAATAGGAAGCATCCAAGCCAATTGACTTACTCAAACAGCATGCTTTAATTGTTCTGAAACAAAACATGTCAGAATATTCCATGGAAAAATTATTCTGAAAGGAAAGCATGGTATAAAAATCAGTGCAAATCTCTGCTCTAGTTGCGTGAATATGTGTTTAACAGAGATCTTGCCTTATTAAATTGAAACAAGACAATGAAACTCGAAGCAAGACCTCTGTGTCAAACACTTGTAAAAATCTCCAAAATATTAATTGTAAATTCTTTTAGATTTTTAATTTGCCCTTTTCATGGTTCTGATGAAAACCACAAAGAAAATCACTTCTATAATTCAACTTTGTAAAAGATTTTCAGGTCTTTTGTTGGCCTTCTTTGATGGTTCAAGATCAATAACTCTAAGGATGCCAGGACTTCTCTTGCTGTCTTTGCATTCTGTGTGCAGCCCTGCTCACTACTCTTTCAGTCATATTTTTGATGCTGCTTTACCCACAAATGTATTATTGCAGCTCTGGGACAAATGTGCATGCTAATTTCTCTAAAGAATAGTACAAGAAATCAATGTTACCATAAAATGTGCATGAACAAGGAAGTAGAACTGAGTAGAAAAACACCCACCGGAAAAAGACTCTCTAAAATTTCAGCAGATTTAAACAAAAAACTTAGTGCTGTTCTTAGTCACTCTTCTCCAAAACAAAACCAAAAAGATAATTCCTGGAGAAATATCATTGGCTACTGTTTCCATTACTGTTTTTAAATGCCTCTGCTCTAGTACTATGTACCTTTGAAGGTAAAGTAGATTTTCTTAGGACTAGTACTCAGCACCTCAGTAAATGTATGTATTTCTCAGCCCTGTTTGTCTTCCTTTCCCCTTGGGAGCCTACTCAGATACTCACCCACACAGAGATATTTTCTGACCTTGTGAATTTTAAAACATGCATTCTAAATAGCAGAGAATTGCAGTAGCTGAGGTTAATAATTAACCATGGCCCTTAAACCCCTAGGAGGCACTCACTTGCTCACTTACTAGAGACCCATCACCCCCAAGAGACACCTGTTACAGTGCCTGCTCACTTGAAATTTAAGTGTTCCTATTTCTGTCTCAAATGTTGGAGAACAGGTTAGTGCAGACTCAAGGCATATTGCTGCCAAGGGTTTACTTCCAATTTGCAATGACTTGAAAAGAGAGAGGTCTGGAAAGAACAAGTAATGTAGCAGCTTGATACCACAAAAGCATTTCAGGAATTTAGAATTCAGTTGCTCAGTTGGTTTTATTATCTACCTTTTTTTTTAAGCATTATTTATAGTTATATTGAGAGGCAGAGTAAATGGTAGATAAGTCAAATCCAAATAAATCTCTCTACTTGAAAACCTGCTAGAGACGCTTCAACACGTGTCGTCTGGCACACAGAACAAATTTTGATCCTAACCTATTTCTGTGTAAACTAGTAGGTAAAAATTGTATTATTAATTAATAATTATTATCTATTAAGATGAATATGACCTGTACAAAGATGTTCAATTCTAATAGCTCTCTGTGGTTTTTCAAAGCCTTTGTAGCTTCTCGCTCTCTCGTGAGGTTTGAGTGTAATTCATTATTGGTTATAACCAATGTGCTTTTCATTTACAGCCTAAGGAGGAAATCAACCTCCTTTAGCCATTGCTCTTCCATGAGAATATGAATGGAAGTGGATCCTTCTCTTTTGACCTCTAGATTGTTCTCTGATGCCTTTGGGAAGAACTAGTTGTACAGTCCCTAACTCTCGCCTCACATTTTGGAAAGCTGGTTAAAGAAAAAGAGAAGTCTTGTAACAACCCTTTCCGTCTAGCATTGCCATGTTTACACTGAACAGAACATATTAGGAAATCTGTTCTTGGTAGATATAGGAGGTTAAATAAAGTAAAGGTTCTTTGCAATTTGGAAGGCTGATTCTGACTTCGCTCATGCTCTTGTAATAGGATTGTAAGTTCTGTGAAGTCACCCTCTAATTTAAATTGTGCTGAATTCCAGAATCCCTTTCTAAAACTGTCTTCATGTCCCATTTCTGTCAAGGATCCTAGTCTGGGATCACAAAGGGATGATTTTTGATATTTATCTTAACTAGTGATGCCACTGACTGAACAGGAAAATATATGTCATTGACCGTCTGTGAAAGATCACAGTCAGAGCTAAAGCTTGACTATTTATCAACTGGCCTGGAAAGAGAAATGCACTGTGGTACTGTCTTATGACATGAAATGTTAAATGAATTAAAGCATCCTCTACTGCTCTGAAGATTCAGACATCTTATGTTTTGCTTACTTCTTATGATTACTTACAAACAGCAAAGAGAACTTACTGGTACTCATTCGCAGTCTGAATTGTAAATTATAACATCATAGCCTAGTCTAAAAATATAATTTGGTCAGAAACCTGTAGTTCAAAAAGTTTAAGTATTGACAAATATCTTGATATCTTTGAAGTGTGGGTACTTATTTACTGCAAAAGAGAGATGTCTAGGGTTGTCTTTATCGTGAAACACTGAATGCTAAAAATGTTGGACATAATTTACTGGAGGAAACTACCCATGACTGTACTGTTACTGAGTAAACAGGTAACAGTTTCAAACAGTTGGCAAAATGTCTGAAAGTATATAAGTGACTTTTGAGTTTATATTTCAGAACTATGGAAAAGCATTGGAATGATAACCTTTTCTGAGCTTGGTTCCTACAAATATTTCTGCTCTGACTGAATGTCACTTTAACATTTTTCAGTATTTTGACATCAAACATGGCCATCTGCATAATTAATGTGTGTGCCTGTAATACAATTTTTCTGTCACCACAATACTTTCTTACCCTTTTATCATGTCTGAATGTGATTGAATCTGTTATTTCCTTGTCAATTGTAGTTCCTCTGAAGCAAAAAGAAGTCTAATTCTGGGTTTGATAATGAAATACCAGTTTAGGGGCATCCAAAATGAAGATTAATATGTATCAATGGAGGTCATCTGTCAGACATACAGAAGGGTTCATATAGAAGAAGATGGGAAGCATGAAAACAGTGAATGTAGAAAAAAGGATTACACAAATGATTCTTTGTGTGAATACACTCATGCCCAGAGTGTGTGTGCAGATTTATGAAATTTCATAAAGGATGTATGTGTATATTTTAAATACAGTTGTGTGAATGATTATAAGATTAAGTAGAGAGGGATTTTCTATCCAAAAAGTCGCACTGCATTAGTACTTTTGCATGTGGGTTCTGTGCAGGGGTCACTGAAATATATGGATTCTGATACCTTATAAAACCAGTAGGGTTCTTCCACTTATAAGGAGTAGGGAGAAGAAAAATATAGGGAAAAGAAAAAGCAGTGGATTTATCTGAAAAGATACCTTTTTGATCAAAATGAAATTTTGTGGGGGAAAATGTGGAATTAAGAAAACAGTTGTGAAAACATTTATCTTTTCAAAACATATATTGCTCAATTCAGCATAAAATTTAAATTCAGAAAGAAGAAATAAAAATATTTTATTTTTGAACTTAGCATTTTAAATTCTTTCAAAATCCCTTCCTTATCTTTTCACAAAAACCTTAATGAAGTTTGCCCTGAAGTAACATTTTGGTGTCCAAACTACTTGCAGAGGAAAGTTACCACTCAGCTTTAGTGTAATTAAATGTCTCAGTGTTATAAAAAATGATGTTATTAGGAACAGATGTAATTTAAGTTGTTTCAAGGAATTACAGATTTACCAAAAAACTCTAAGTATTTTTTATCTATACAGGAAATATTTCAGATATTCACATACCTAATAATAATAGTAATTTCTCCGTTTTTTCATTAAAACGGGATAGAAAAGTAAGTCTAAATAAATAAAATCTCTTACAGTTTTCTTAGACTTTGACAATTTTTTTTAAAGAATAGTCATTCAACACTTTAAATGTTATTTTCTTTCCTTGTGATTTACCAAGTGTTTTTGTGTACATCAAAAAATGTCTACTTGTGCCATGTTGTTAGATGCTTGTCATATCCTAAATAGGTAGTGAAATTATAGGACAGTGAAAGAGAATATCCATGAGCTCAAGATTGATCTTAAAGTTAGAATTTGTAATATTAACATAATTGTGCAGCTACAGAAATAGTAGTTTTAGCTGGTTTTGTAGTTCAGTGAAGTTGAGCTTTTTTGAGAGCACGTATATTCCACTGAGGCAGAGTAAAATATATTCTTGAAGTTGGGACACAGTCAATGCTTGTAAAATCTTAGTGATGTGCCCCTTGCTTTTAGTTATTTTTGCTATGTTTATTAGCAGAGGCTTATAATTTGGAAACATTTGAAATAAATTTGCATAATAATATGCAGTATTGGAAACATTTTGTCAGTGATATGTTTGCATACTTATAGTAGTGTTGTTGGCCAGAAATTATCATACATTTTTGTTCCAGTTTCCAAGAAGATTCATAGCAGCAAAAACTCAGCATCATCTCCTGTGTTCTGGATTCTTAGGGTTGTGGTGGCCTCCTGCAATATCTGCAGTTGTTTGAAAGCCTGTTACATTTGCTTGAGCAGTTTTTCCCATCTGTGCTCCCACCAGTCTCTACCATAGACGTACAAAGTCTGCTTATGAGGTCAAGGAAATCATTATACAAAGGTAAAGGGTAATCCTTGTCTTGAATCTACAAATGGGTGAAAGACATTGCCAAAGCAAAACATGACATTTGCGCAGAGCCAGGGATGAAACCCAGACTTTCCAGCATTCTTTTCTTTTCCTTTCAACTTCCTTCCTTCTAGCTGAAGAGTACTGTGATAAATGCAATTACATGAACATCACTTAATTATTTTACAATTAGAAAATGGTACATTTTCTGTTATCTTTTTACATAATGATTTAAACAGGTACAATTTCATCTTCGAAGGCATGAAATTAAAGAAAACAAAAAGTTAATTGGTCTAACTGTAACTGAGTTCTGAATAAGAGCTGTACATTCAATTCTGCACAGATTGTGGCTTTACATCTGTTTTGTTCCAATATCTATAATCATCTGGAACAATCTGAGAAAGCCATGTCATTTAAGAAGAAGACATCTGCATAAAATCAATTATAATTTATTTATTCAAATCTGTCTAAAAGTCGCACAAGTATTGAATTTCTTTTTCACTGTGAAGTTCTTGAATTAAGTTTCTTTCCCCTACATCTGCCCAGACTTTCTGCTTTATTTGTCATGAACTAGAAAGAGAAACATTTATTCTACCACTTATCTAGGAGAATTTTTGGACAAAACTCAAATACAAATATTTGTGCTTTAAAAGTTACAGACATAAAACTGATGCAGTGCTAAACAATTTTGTGGCCAGATGGCATAGTGGCAGCAATAAAGCTGCAAAATGGGAGAGCAGCATTTAATTCTGGACTTTGCAATAGGGGTCTGCTCTTGGTGAGATTGATACTGTTTTATTTTTAGAGGGCATTGACCAGAAAGTGTTTTGCTAATGCCAGCTGGCTTTATGAAGTGCATACTGCCTCATGCAATCAAGGTCCAAGACTGTCTGCAGCCATGACAATACTGTTGCCCATTATGTGGTTTGGTTTGAAAAAAGAAAAACATTTTGGTATAACTAGGGAAAGAACAGACGTCTTGTGTCAGACAAGAGTACATTGATTTATATCAGCCAAGGGTTTGACCTCTTTAATGTTATTCATTCACATGAAGTAAATGAAGAATAAATAGTGAAATTAATCCTGAAAGTTGCAGCGTTCAAAGTGGAAATTGCACACATTCTACTACATGGTGTTGTATAAATAGAGACGCAAAGCACTTAAGAAGCTCACAAACAACTTCCAGTGCACTTGATTTAGAGTTGACTGGGGTGACTTCTGACAACAAAACAATTTGTGGTGTAGATGTATAGCAAAGTTCAGACTGAAGCCCAGATTCTTTGCCAGAAAGGTTCTCTCTCTTAAATCCAGAGAGAAAATTGAAGAGTTGTCATTGCCCTGGTGAATCTTAAGAATGGCCATGTCCTATGAGGATCCCAGTACTTGCTATCCATGCTGTTTTATCAGGACCTGCAGGCCAGCCTAACCCTGTGGAGTATATGATTCTTTTCTAAATTACATGATATTTTCACGATGTGATCCTAATTTATTTCTGAATGACAAGACTATAAAAACTAGGTTTTGAAAGGAAAAATTCTTACATTTTATTTGAATTCTATTTTTGTTTTAGTCAAATGTTGCTCTTTTTTTGTGACACCTGATTATCTCAAAACTTTATGTTCTTTATCCCACTTTATGTTCTGCATGACACTGTACAATGAAAGAATGGAATTGAGTTATATCAAGTGTCCAAAGCATTTTTTGCTCTTGGTGCTTCCCATACTTTGGTGTTGGAGAGAAAGAAAGCTGATTAGGCAAAAATATTTCATCTCTATGTGACACTTGTTAATAGTAGAAGTGATGAAGGTTTATTTCGTCTTGTGACATTTTTTAAATGACATCCTAATATTTAAAACTTCTTTGGAACTGATAATATGCATCAGATTGTCTTGAATTGCAGTCACAGCATTAAAAACATTCCTAGATGAATATTTGAGAAAGTGCATAGTAAGAATGAATTGGGATGTCTGAAAAGATAATGCAGACTTCTTTTAATCACAGTATTGTTCTCTGGGTCGGTAATTTCTTCCAGGAAACTCTTCGGGCTGTTTCCTTGTGATGTTGAAAGCTACTTACTTGGTCTATAGCTGTGAAATGAAAGAATATGAACTCCAGTTTGTGATCTCTTGGTAGAACTTTTTAGAGACTCAGTCCATCTATGAACAATCTTGATAAAAAAAAAAATCTGTTAAAATATGATTGACAGGGCTGACTAGGCAGTGATTACTAAAACTTTAGTGTTTAGTGAACCATAATTTGGACTCATTCTTGATCAGCCACATAACAAAATGTAACATGAATCCTTTTTGTCTATTTTATTTATATGAGACATTCCATCAAAACCAGCCATTTATTAAGCTTAGAGTATTTTTCTTTCTACTGTCTTATTTTCAGAATGCCATAAAGTGATGAAAGGAACATGAGAGCAAATACATGTTCCTGTTAACAAAAATTAGTGCATCTTTCTCACAAACAAATAAAAAATCTGAAGAAATGTGAATATTTCCACAATTGAGCTATGCAGAAAAGGTTTTGGAAGGGAAGCAAATGACCTGAATCTTCTAAAAGGGAATCTTTGCACCAGTCTGTGGTGTTTGTCATTGAAGGACATCCTGCATTCATCAACAGAAGAAAGTATTTTTGTATAACTTATTGCTGTATAATGATGGTTACCATACCTGAAGTTTTAAACTTCAACTTTGTTAAATTGTTGGTGAAATCTGACATGTATAGGCATGCTTTTAAGTGAGGTGTTCTTTTTTAATGCGAATGAGTTAGAGAATATTTCAACTAGCGTGACTATTGAAACTTATTGATAGTAACACTCTATGAAAAACAGATCTATAAAGTTTTACCCATGAGTAATTTGAGTTTTAATATTTTTATTATAACTCATACTTTTCTGTTTGTATTTTATGGTATTTTATGTATGCATATTTATTTGACTTGTATTCAGACACATAAATTCTTTGATGATTTCTTAAAGTGTATGATGAAAATACTTTAAGTGGTTAACATATGTCCTTCATCTTTGGGATCAAATTGGAAGCAAAAGATAAAAGTGATTTTGACATGAAAAAATGAAATTTAAGCTGTACATGTGAAAATCAAGTCCTAGGATAAAAAAGCAGTTATATTTAAGGATTCAGTGAAGACCATGCTGTTTTTTTCCAGGCAATTGTCTCATTTGCTTCTTCAAAAGTCATACTTTTGATATTTGGCTGGAGCATGCATTGACAAACACATGCCAGGAAAGTTTTTATTAGACAACACAAGTTAACATTTGTTTTAATAGAAATGCATCACCAGACTTTTGAAGAAAAAAAAAAGAAATCAAGTCACAAATATTTTCTTCTGTGACATTACACTATTATCTCATTCAGTAATAGTGGCATAACAAGTTGATGGTTGTAGTCAATTTCACAGGTAAATATATTAGTACTTCTTATAAGGTTGTACATTTAAAAT
>WEKY01001969.1:1407-20252 GCA_013390045.1 Picathartes gymnocephalus | reverse complement strand
ATAGCAGGAAAAGGCTGATTTTGATTCTTGCAGTAGCAGGGAAATAGTTCTGTGTCTTACCTAAACCTAGAAATTGAAATTGCTTTTTCTTGTTTTCTGGATTTAACTCTCTTAATGGTGTCTCTTTGCTGTTCAAAACTTTGTCCTTTTCAGGAAAATATGTAGGTCCTCCCAGGACTGGCCATGCAGGAAGAACTCCTTCCACTGATGAAACTGTGCTCTGGAGAGCCTCTTCTTCTTCCTTGATATACGGGGAGGCTCAACTCCCAGCACAGATCCTCAGGTGCAGAATCATTCACATGATGGATTTCACTTGAGGATGTATTTTATCTGACAAACTCAAACTGAAATGTATTTTATCCCATCATTAAAACTTAAAGGAGCAAAAAGTCTCAAAGCCAGCAAACCAGCCTTCTGAGATAAGTTAATTCTGCTCCTTTTACAGCAAGCAGCAAGTTCCCCAGTGTGGAAATTTGCTTGCCTAAGGTCAAAGTGAATTGACAACAGATCTCAGACCAAGACCTAGAAACAAGGTTTCAAGCCTCTAATTACAAGCTGGAAAGGGAATAGTTGTCTTAAGCTGTTTTATTGCATTGCATCGTTGACCTGAACATAGTCAAGAAAAATCAATATTTTCCATAGACTTCTGAAGTTGGCCTTGTGGGTGGATAAGGACAGGCTGCTTTATTTAATGAAGCTGATAGCATGAGGTAAATGCTGTCACAGAGTTTGTCACCACATATTGGAGGGAAAGCAATGATTTCTAAAGAGGCTGCTATTTGCACATTTATTGATCTCTTGGTGGAGCCGTAGCTACTGGTCCTTTTGTAATGCCAGATTATTTTATCAGTGACATGTCATGTGTTTCCTCCTCAGTCCATTTCTATTCCCCTTAGGCACTGGCAGAGCATGGCAAAGCAGCCTCAATTTTCTGGCAGAAGGTGACATTTTCTTTTGGAGTTGGAGCATTGCATTCACCCTCTATTTTCGCCATGCTATAAATTTCTAATAATTAGAATTTCTATAAAAATAATTAAGAGCTGATGTAAGTCTGTTTATAAAAAGCCAGTGTGTTCTGACTGCAGGTTCTAAGGTTGTTACTTTATATGCTGTGTCTTTCCAACATAAAAAGAGGAGAGTCTCAATCTACTGTTCAGTGAACCAAACACTTCTCAGGCACTCAGAGGATCCCAATAAGTCACAAAAAGCTAAATAAGAGAATATACATCATTGTTCTTGACAGCCATAAAAGACAATTTATGACGAGTTTTGGCTCGAATTTAAGAAAGTGGAATTAAGAAAGCCTCTTACAGAGCTACCAGAATGATTACTGCCAGTTGGAAATGACAGGGATTTTTAGATCTGCTTGCTGTGTGATGCGAAGTCACTTAGAGAAAGATTGACTTGTTGGTGTATTTTAATATTGTTAAACAGCTGCATGTATGGTATAATGAGTCCCTAACCTTGTTTGATCAAAGTGAATCAAGCAAACTTGTTAAAGTCCTTAAAGTCTCATAATTTATGAAGTTTAAAAACTATTTGAAAAATAGACTCTAATTGAGGTACATATTGCCATTTCTGTTTCTTCATGCTCCACAAAGCCAATTAATTCTCTGAGCAAACCAAATGTGTGACAAGGAGGAATTGAGCACAGCTCAAGGGTACTCATATCTTTGAAGGTTTATTTTTGGATGGTATGTAGGCAAGAAACTTTTGAGCCTGTGAAATTCCAGAAGTGTTTAGGTGGCACCGAGTGCCATTGATGTCTGAGCTCGGGGAGATGGATGGGATGGGGACACTGTCTCACATGGGGATCCAAGAGGTTGGGTGAGCTGGCGGAGGTCGTTTGGTGGTGTGAGTTGACCATGCAGATGTTGATGTTTGTAAGATGATCTACTGCAGCAAAATCAGTTTTTTATCTGGAGTGGGCAAACACAGAGTTTTAATGTGTGGCATCTCCTTTAAGGGGACCTGGAAAGATGCAAATCATTTCATAGAGCGCTTCCAGCTGCCACTGCACCTCTAGAGGGAAAAGGAGGCTGGTTTAGGGAAATCCTGATCCAGATGGCTGCTGCAGTTTTATGGCCCAGATTAGAGTGGAGCAAAAGGTTACATTATCAGCAAGAACTTGCTGCCTTAGAGACAAGTTTTTTAGCTTATCTTTAATATTCATAATTTTCAGATACTTAGATCAGTCCTCCTAACTCAGAGAAGATAAATAAAACATTTCAGCAGTGGCTTATTAGTGGCATGTGGCATCATCTTAATCCTTTCCCTCCTTGGAGAATTAATGTTTAAAAACCAGAAGTCCCATAAAACATTAGGCTTGCACTCTGGTAATTATCTAATACATATTTGTTTTCAGTTCATCTGTGTCTGTTACTTGCAGATGTTTGCATCTAAACCAGGAAAAGTTGTCTATTTACAGGTCACAGGATATTTCTTTCCTACCTGGCACAAAGATACTGGTCCCTGTGAGCAGAATAAAACAGGCAGTTGCCTCTCTACCCTCTGGTGCTGTTTAATCAGTTTACTAACCTGTTCTCCAGCCAGGGTTTTCTTAGTACTACCAGTCTGATACTCTGAAGGTAGATATCTTGTTTTGCTGGTGTCTGTGTAAAATGCCTTGAGCACAAAGTCGTTATCTGAGAGCTACAATCTAAAATTGATCTGGTTTAGGCTTAGCATCATTTCCATGTCTGGGCTGACCGGAATGGTATTGTGCAACAGGTTTCTGAAAATGTCAAGAGCCAGAGGGGAGGTCCCAGTGAAATTGAAGTTCTTCCTTCCCTCAGAGTAACTGAATTTTCAGGTCCCCAAGTCCTGTAAATAAAAAAGAAAAATTGGTAGTAAGAAAGGGAATTAATAGGATAGTCTTTCACACGATTTATATAGCTTTCAAAAACTGTTGCATTGTTGTGTTTAAAGGTGCTGGTCTGCAGCACTTTCACCCTAGGAAGGTAAGATTAAAAACTTGAAGGGGCAGCTCTGGGAATTAGCAGCTGGAAGAGCTGATGGATTTGAAATGAAATAAAAGCTGCTATTGGGGAAAATTTATTTTGAAGTTAAAACAGTGCGGCTGCCAATAAAGTATTCAACAGACTCAAATGTTTACCTTAATATTGATGTCACATTTCCATTTAGTAGGCAAGTACTTCTTTTCAGCTACTGTTGTCATTATGGAAATCAGCTGAATGAATCTCTGCCATGTAATCCATTATGGAGTAAATTGGAATCTGAGGCAAAGTTACTGTTGGGCAGATGTGAAATCCTGTTTGGATGCATGTGCGAAGCCATGTTATTGCAGCCCTCTGGAATACACTGCACTGGGATGGGAAAAAATTCAACCAGGAGTTAGAATGGTCTTTTAATTAGAAGAAAGAAAAATGAACAGGCACTGATGCATCTGCGGAGCATCTGTCTTTATTAAAGATTTCTTTTTCAGGGAAGCTATTTATTTTAAACTTGTAGAATTTATAATGAAATTCGTCTTTGTAGGGAGTTTTATTCAAGAGAAACAGGGCACAGGTTCTGGTATCAGAGATGGTGTTTTCACCCTTCATGGTTTTATTTGTACTTTTTTTCTGTATCTCTGTAAACTCCTCTCCCTCCTCTCAAATGTGTCCATGTTCTCATTTATTCTATGAAAATGGCTGAATTTGTAGGCACATGCATAGAAGTGTTGCCTTATTCACAGTTTTATTGTGCAGTTCATGCATTGGGGATGAGATTGCGTGGATTGCTTTTGAAATAAACTACTATTGGAGCATTCCAATTCTTCCCAGAACAGCTTTCCAGTTCTTCCCAGAAAGTCTTCCCTTTGCGTGTGCATTTGCAAAAGAATCTCAACTTTAGGACTTTATTTTGAGCATTCCCTGCATGAAAACTCATGCAAAAGGGGTCAGTGTAACTGAAATAAGGACGGGAATGTTAATTATTGTTTTTAAATGAATTTGTGTCTTTTCATTGGAAGCTTTCTTTTTTGCCTACAGTTTGCTGTAGGGAGTTTTTGCTATGGATTTCCATCTCCCGATATTGTTGAGGTGTCTGTCTTACATTTTTCTTCCCTTATGAGAGCTTTAAAAGTTCTCTGGGCAAACAAATTGATTGTTACACTGAAGTGTGGGAAGATTTTGTGTTGCATTTGTTTGAAAACATTATTGCTCCTGGAGCTTCATGTTAAACTAGGAAACTTCTGTAGTCCCTGCTGTTTTCTGCTCCTTTTGCATATTTTCTTTTCTGACTCTACAGTAGTGCTAAAAGGAAGTTAATAAACAAAACATGAGAGTGCTGCAGGAATTAAGAGTACTGCCAGTAGGAAATGCAGATTCTTAGAAAAAGTTTGGTGTCAGCAGAATCCAGGATCACAGGATGAATTTTTTCTTTTCTTTTTATTTGTTCTCAGGCTATTTATCTACAGTATTTTGTACAAAAGGAAACAGAATAATGTTTCTACCAGAATTTCTAGGGAAAAAAAAGACAAGTTTTATTTTTTTGCCTATTTAGAAACAAAGTGAAGCAAAAGCATGTAAGGCAGATTGGGCCTAAAGATTTTAAAAAGTTAACCTATTTTTTCTAGGTCATGGCTGCTATGCTGTTCACTGCTAATTAGCCTAGTCAGACCATATAGAATATGTAATATTAGAAAGAAGTATTTGTAGGTATGTTTTACACCCGACAGTTCCATAAGGTGCAGTGGATGATAATACATGCTTTGCAAAAATCTCTGTGTCTGAGCTATGTGAACATGAATTCCGCCCATCAACAGTGTTCCAACACAAAAATCAGCTGCATTTTGTGGCACGGGCTACAAAGACAATCAGGGGGCTGGAGAGAACCTCCACTATGGATTCAGGCTCAGAGAGTTGGGGCTGTTCAGCCTGGAGAAGAGAAGGCTCCAGGCAGACCTTCGAGCCCCTTCCAGTGCCTAAGAGGGGCTCCAGCAGTGCTGGGGAGGGACTTTGGACAAGGGCCTGGAGTGACAGGACAAGGAGGAATGGCTTCAGACTAAAAGAAGAGTGATTTAGATCAGTTGTTAAGGAGAAATTCTTTACTGAGAGGGTGGTGAGGCCCTGGCACAGGGTGCCCAGAGAAGCTGTGGATGCCCCGTCCCTGGAAGTGTCCAAGGCCAGGTTGCACAGGGCTTGGAGCAACCTGGGATAGTGGAAGGTGTTCCTGCCATGGCTGGGGGGTGGAACTCAATGATCTTTAAGAGCCTTTTCAAACCCAAAGCAGTCTGTGATTTTTCCTGAGCTGCAGCCATTCACACAGAAACACAACACACCACAGAAACAGAAGGTCCCGTTGACCACAGCTGGTGTTTGGAATGTGTGCTGAAATCACCAAATAATCACAGCATATGCTGGAGGAGGGAAAGCACCCTCTCTCCCACCTTTCAAACACTTCCCCAGCACTGCAGATGCATCACCAAATGGAGCCTTCACATCAGTGCCAAAAATTAAGGACTGAATGCAGCTTGTTGGTACTTCTTAAAAACAATCCTCAGTGCTCTCTACAGAATAATGTAGTCAGTGTTTTAAGCTTGGGACAAGCCTAGAGAGCCAAGGTACCAGGTAAAGAGCCAAAGAGGTTTCCTATCTGCCCATATGAAACAGCTTCTTTCTGCTCTCTGTTGGGGTTTATCACCTTTGTTAACAGGACAGAAAGACAGAGCTAATCAAGAGTTGTGTCTGTGTCTTTGCTGTGCTTTGGTGTCATTCCATAAGTGGCGATGCCGAGGGCTGTTTTGGTCCTGCCAGCTGAGGAGAAGCACCATAGCTGCACGCCACCAATCAGAGAATCATGGAGTTATTAAGGTTGGAAAAGACCCTTGATCATTGAGTCCCACCGTAAAATTGCCATATTGCTCCTGTATACTCCTACACAAGCTGGTACTTTTCAAAATGCGGTGTTCACATGAATAGTTAAATCCATTTAAAATATCCTTTCTTCAGGCAAGATTTCAGTAATTTTTGTGTGTCAGCTAATGCTAAATAAGGCAATTTGTAGATGGCAACATCCCCTGGAGCCTCCATTTCTACAGGCTATTTATTGTTGTTTCGGTAATAATGTACATTTTATTTCTGGTTTCATGTTTGTTTTGGTTTGGGTTGGGTTTTTTTTAGTTGAAATATTGACCTTACTGTGTTATTTGGCTTTGCCTGAATGATTTTCAAGTACGGAAGGGAGCAAATTCCATAAATATGACATTACTGTGTTAATCATAAGGACTTCACTGGTAGCAGTGGATTTTTTAGGTTTACAAATAGATTAATGTAAATCAATTTTACCAATATTGTAGTGCTGAATTATGAATACTAAAATCTTTTGTACCGTGAAGTTGCCCAGGGATTTAAACAAAACTCACCCAAAACCCAACCCCGTGCACTTCTGTTTGGGAATTCATGTAGAAATTATGGTCAGTACAGTGCCAAACAGTATTTGGGACTTGCTGGATGCTCAGCACTTCACACTAGCAGGCAGTTTATCTAATGCTTAAAAATTAAACCAGAGTATTTTCATTTTTTATTTGAATTTTATTTAAAAATTTGTGATTTTTTTTTTTTTTAAACATATTTAAGTCAGGAACACAAAACAAGACAGTTAAAAGGTCCTTAAATGTCCAGAGGAGTGGGACTTTCTCCTCAGAATTTATCCAGGGACCTCTTTACATGTTCACAATTCAGCAATGACTGAATGAAGTAAGCAGGCTTTAACTCTCTGAGGACACAGAGGAGCTCCCAAGAGAAAATGAGGCTGTTTTTTCTGCATAGACATCTAACTATCCTCTACAGGTTGCATCCAAGTCTGAAATTTATCATGTCACCATGGTTTATGCCCTGGCTCTTATTATAGAAGCAGAACTTTTTACTTATGAAGGGAAGGGCAGGGCAGAATTTGTTTTATAGTTTATGCAATGTTTGAAGTGTTTAAAGTGCTTCAGAACCTGTTTCCAGTAAATGTTCGTATAAAATGTAAGAATTTTGGCATTAATTTCTTTGTCAATGGCCTGAGATGATGGTAAAGAAGAGTCCTTATCTGATGGCATGTACATCTGCAGGGGCAAGAGGACACATTGAATGTGTTCTACCGGGGGGGAAAAAAAAAAGGCTTCTGAAGGCATGGAACAAGACTTGGAAGTCGGCAAAGTATGACCAGCAGATAAATGTAGAATGAAGCAAGAAGACTGCTCTGTGTAGGATCATAGAATATCCTGACTTGGAAGGGACCCACAAAGATCGTAGAGTCCAACTCCTGGCCCTGCACAGGACACCCCAAGAGTCACACCATGTGCCCAAAGCGTTGTCCAAATGCTTGTTGAACTCTGTCAGTCTTTGTGCTGTGACCACTGCCCTGGGAAGCCTGTTCAACGCCCAAACATCCTTTGGGTGAAGAACCTTTCCCTCATATCCAACCTAAACATTCCCTCACACTTTTTCTAGCTAAACATATTGTCATAGTTAACAATCAGGATCAGTGGTTTGGTATCTTTCATGCTGCTGTGGCATGGGCAGCTCTGAATTACTGTGGTTAAATAAGAGTATTGTCCAAACGCAGGTGAAGTGTTTCATCTCAGCATGTTACTCTCAAAGCAGTGGTGTCCCATGTTTGTAAAATGCTACCCTGAATCCTGGAACTTCTCCAAACGGGAGTGGGTGCTTCAGAAAGGATGTTGTTAATGACTTGAAAGCTTCTTCAGCGAAGGTATAACAAAAGAACCTATAGGAAGAGGAGAAAATCCATTTCATGGGACATCTCACTTTGCTGTAGTTGGGGTGGAAGAGTTGACCATACTTTAAATATTTCGTATGTCCCAGAATGAGAGGAAAAAAGTAGATTTCGTCTTGACACACACACAGGCAATGCATATACACAAGGTAAATGGTACATGCAGTACTTGTGCTTTTGTCTTGCAGTGCTGTTGTATTCTTAGTATTCAGTTTTATAGTGTAACAAGAGAAAATGTATTTGGATTCAGAGTTAATCAAGCCACACTTCATAAAGAATGTTTTTCTGGGTCTGGGCATTCTGAGTAGCAGATCTAAATATTTGTGCTACAGGAAAAAAATTGTGTGCCTTAGACTATCAGCTGTGCTCTGCCCTTCCACCCTTCCTGCTGTGAATATATTCTGTATCTGAAGCCCCAGGTATCAGACTCCCTAGAAATTATTCTTGCGTCCTGAAATTTTCAGCCCTTGTTATCTGAAGGAACTGGCAGTCACGACCAGAAGATGATTCTAGTGCTTAGATTCTGTACTTTAGTTTTCAGTCATTTGTTATTTGGGCTGTTTGGTAGCAGAAATAATTAGTATATTTGGCAATTGCTGCTATCACTGGTGGTTTTTCTGACAGCGTACCTGGTATATAGTGTTGCCTGTCTCTAAATTGACTACCTTCTCATTCCCACTTGTCTTCTATTAGAGATTTTCCTTGTTTTGCCCTGCTTTCATCCCCTGTTTGCTCTGTAGATCTTCTTCCAATTGACATTTGGATGTTTCACCCCTGAAGCCTTGAAGAGATTGCAAAGAGATTGCCAAGATGATGAGAAGTGTGAATTGAGATGTGAACCTCATGTGAACCTCAGGTGTGCTGGGATTTGGGAACTTGTGACAGTGCTCAGTCATCTCTCTCTGTGGTTGGGAACCTGGACTAATTTATCTTCACACTCTGGCTTTTTTTTTTCTATATTTGTATTAAGTTGTTTTGGTAGTTTGTGTTTTCTGTCACCTACAAGAAGAGCAGAGTTCAGAATCCCCTGAGGTGTGTCAGAGGTGTAGGCAGAGAAGGAGCAGGCGTGGGAGCTCTGGGGACTCCACTGCCCAGCAAACTCTGCAAGATAAGTCCTGCTAAGAAGAAACTGAGGTTTTGTTTAATTATAGCAGCAGGTAGTGCAGAGTATAGTGGTAACCTGTCCCTCAAGTGATCTCCCATGCATGTCAAAAGTTTCAACATTCATGAACTCTGATCAAACTGTGGGAGAGTTGGGCACAAAATCTTCATAAAAATCAAATGCAGGCCTAGCGTTTGCAAAGAGAAACCACCAGGTCAGAGAGCCAGCAGGGGAGATATTTCACTGCAGACACATGAAATAATAAAGTTCCTTGATTCATCTGGTATGCTGTGATTTAGCACTGGACCAGGTTGCCCAGAGAAACTGTGGATGCCCCATCCCTGGAAGGGTTCAAGGCCAGGTTGGACAGGGCTTGGAGCACACTGGGGTAGTGGAAGGTGTCCCTGCCCATGGCAGGGGGTTGGAATGAGGTGGTCTTGAAGGTCCCTTCCAATCCAAACCATTATAAGGTGTGTGAGTCCAGGATCTCCCAGACTGATGCAGCACAATAATCTTTTATGGACCAGCAAATTCTTGGTGATGAGAACAGATTTGTCCAGAGAAGCAGGTGAATGGCTTGGTTTGTCCTTTGGGCAGAACTGGGCTCCAGAAATGGGTTTGCTGTGTTAGACAATTCTATAAAAATACCTTTTTTTTTTTTTTTTTCTTTGTTTAGCTTTTTTTGAAAGCTAAAGCTTTCATTGGCTTTAGAAGAAAACAAAGTCTACAGCATATGTATTCAGAGAATGCACAAGGGAAATAAAATGGCTGTCATGGGGAAAAATGAGAAAAGCATTTTCCCTTTCTTCATACAGTAAAAATTCAAGGAAGTCTACATATGGATTTTGTTTTTAATCTAACCTTGATAATGTTGGATTTGAAGAACTGGATGAACTGTGCATCAAGCTAATGCTGACCATAATCCCCAAATCAATACTGAAAATGCCTTGCTTATTAAGTAGAAGTGTCTTAATTGGAACATTCAAGGAATAAAACAAAATTAACTCCTTCCTATCCAAATATTTGAAAGGTGCATGTGTTTTCTGACTAAAGTTATTTATGTGAGAAGGAATTTCATTTAATGTCATGTCTTTAGGCAATCATGTCAGCTGAGAGCAGAATCCCATTCTTGCACATCTGTACTATGAAATCAGTTGTTATTCCCTTCATTTATTAGTATTTTTTGACTGATCCCTGTGGAATGAGGCTTTTGCTTATCTCTGTTCACCCCCACTATGTTTTAACCTATCAGGTAGCCAAACCCAAATTAAAAAATGGTGAAGGAGGACTCAAATGTAATTTAAAGATCTATCAGTTTTACAAAAAATTGAAGAAAAGGACCGCAAATGATATTGAACTGAGAAAGAATCTGGAGAATTGTGTGATTTGTGTGGATGTGGTGCTTAGGGACATCGTTCGGTGGTGAACCTGGAATTGCTAGGCTGATGTTCGGACTCAGTGATCGTAGAGGTCTTTTCCAACCTTAATGATTCTGTGTTTGGCAGCAACTATTTGTCAGTCCAAATTAACCCCAGTGCTTAATTGCTTTTCCTTAGTGAAGGTGACCTTGTGATGGAGAGGATGGAGAGGCAGAACACACACATCCTTTGGCATTTCTCCTGTTTGTTCTGGTGGTTTTTAGCAGCTTGGACAATTTATTTTGTGTCTCAAGGCAAGCTCTGAACAAAAGGTGTAGGAAATAGTGGCTGTCTGGTGTGTCCACCTGAAGTGCGTCAAGGACTCCTGCACAAGGCCCTGGCTGTGCTTTACTTTCTTCTCAAACTGTTTTTAAAACCAGTTCACTCTGCTGTTTCATTACTAGATGATATTTTTGTTTATATTGCTCAATACAAAGACTGGTTATTGCTGTGGGTAAATGCTGAACAAAATGGTTCTCTTAGGATTGATCAGCAGTATCTGATGGTGAAGTATCTCTCTGAAGTGTCTAAGTACCTTCTATACCTACCTAAAAACTGAGCAAAACTCACATTAAAGCCTACTTTAAAACGTGGGTACATGCCAAGAGCTGTTTTGCTTGCTCCTGTCCTTCAGTGCAGGCTGAATTAGTTGGCTTTGCTTTTTGATTTTCCTTTGTGCAGTAAAGGATTGTGCATTCGAGTTTGTTGGGGAAAGGGGCCCTCATCCTTTACAAACCAGTACGAAGTGATTGACGAGGCTCCAAAGACATCAGAAAGGCAGTTTATTAACAGGAAGGTGAGGTGAACAAATGATTTGTTGTGATGGACATCGAGTACAGAATAAAAAAAGATATCTGTGGTTTTTTGCCAAAACAGATATGTTTTATCCTTATTAAATGTTGCTCTTAAAAATAAAATTTAAAAAAAAAAAACACATCAGTTGTTCTGAATTTTGGTAAATAATTCAAGCTTCTGCTGAGATGACAGTAAGCTGTACAGGGCTGGTGATGTACATTAATTTCTTGGCTGCTGTAATGAGGCATGGAGTTGTCATGCAGGGTCACTCTGGGCGTAGGAAATGGTGCCAGTCGGAAGTGATAACTTGCGTTCTGTCCTGCCCAGGTGGAATTGCAAAGATTTGGCTGCAGCAGCCCAGGCTGTAGCCAAGAGCTCATCATGCATGCAGGAACTTGAAAGATCAGATGGTGCCTTCTGTGAATGGCAGGGGAGCAGGGATTAGTCAGGAACAGATATAGTTGGTATGTCAGCGTGTTTTATGCTTCCATTCTTTATTCTTGACTTCATAATTCAAATCCATTGATAGCTATCATCCCATCTTCTGCTTATTTCTTCAGCTTAGTTGGCTGCATTTCAGCTGTGGTTGGGATTGCAATCCTTTCACTGCTGTGCTATTGACACGAGCTGAGGATGCATCATTTAGCATGATCCTGTCTTTTGCTTTGTTCAGTGAAATGACGACAGTAGGATGATGTATGTTGTGCTAAATATATCCTCAGGGTTTAAAAATGGCATTTGGTTGGAGATATGGGGCAGTGCCGTACAGCATCAAAAGTCATGCTTAAAAAGATCACGCTTCTTCGTAAGAATCATGCATTTCTGGCAGTTCTCAAGGTGTGTTACAGACCCAGTTATTTTTGTCACTGATGTGAATTTCACAACCTGCTTCCTTGGGACCTGACCTGAACTGTCATATGTGGTAAAAAGATGTTCAAGCCTGTATTTCAAATACTGGTGGACATTAATATAATCAACAAGAGGTCTTCTTTTTAGTTTTAAAAGCAAGTCAGAGTATTTTCTTAATACCTGTTTAAGAACTTGGTCATCTGTTAATTGACAGACCATAAACACAGGGTCTGATTTTTAGAAGTACTTTGTTTTTCTTGCCTGATTTGCCATATGACTTTGAGCTGTCATTGAAAAGCTTCTTTGCTGAAATCAGTGAGTTAGTAAGATTCAGTGCAATATGCTCTGGGTTAGTAGAATTTTTCCATTACTCGGTTATCATAAAAAATGTAAGGAATGATTCTTAGCACTTTTCATAGTGGAATGAAAAGAATAACTGTTATTTCAAAGGTGTCCTGCATTATTGATGACTAATCACAAATAGCTATTTTGTATTTAGAAATAAATTCATAAGGCAAAAAAATCTTGTAAATCCATTTGCTAGTAGAATCCAGACTTAGGCTTTTGAGAAAATGCTTCATGTTTCTTCTCATGGGCTGCACACAGCTGTTCACCTGTTCAATTGCTTTTGAATCAAATTAATGTGGCTTTTTTCAATGTAATTTTAGTATGTACTTGTGAGTGAATTGTTTATTGACTGGTGTATGAGACCATTAAATGCAGTTTAGAGGTGAAGAGAATCCTCATACACTTGCTCACCCACGCTGGGACACGACAGATTGGCAGCATGTGCAAAGTTATTTGGAAAAACTGCTTTGGCTTCTACCTGAGCTACTGGACAATTATGAAAAAGGATGGGAAAGAAAATATTTTTTTTTGGAGGGGGCAGCCCAGAATCCTTCATCCCATAGTGCTTAGAAGAAAGCATGTTATCCTTGGAGAAATAACATGGTGCACTGGAATGGCAAGGTCATTGAGCCGAAGGCCAGCGCTCACATGGTCCTAGCTGGGGAAGACAAAGGCACAATGAAAATAAGGAAAAGAGGAAAAAAAAAGGCTTTCATTCTCAAAAACAGCCTTGCTTTTCTGCCTGTTTTCCCTTGCAGTAGCAGAATTCAGTTACTGCAGAGCTTTGGGGAAGGTATTCTGGTGAGTTGTTTTAGTGTGGCTCATGCGATGAGTTCACCTCAGGAAGAAACACTTGCAGGAATGAGTGGCAAGTAGAAATAAGCTGTTCTGTGCCTGGCAACTCTCATTACCCTGCTTGAAGCTACATTTGAGAGCTCCAAAGTTCAGCAGTGAAAAGGCATCTGGTGACTACAAGGTGAGTGAGATCTAGTGACTCATGCTCATTTGTTTTCATTCAAAGATGTTTCCTCGAAAAAGATGCCTGTGCCAAACTGATTGTCCCGAACAGGGTGAAGTTTCTTGTGGTTCTCTGTTCTTCCCCTTCTCCTGTGGTGGTACTCACTTTCTAAGTACTTGTATAAGGATTTTGCCCATTTAAAATTTCTACTTCTTGAAGCAAAAGGAGAGGTTTTGCTGTACACATGAGGGATTTTTAATTCCTGTGCAGAAAACAGGTCAAAATTTCATTTTAGTTGCTTTGTCCTTTATTCACATAGAAAATGAAGAGTGCAAACACAGTTGGGTTTATTAATTCTAACAACAGACCGAAACTGCAGTCTGCTGATGAATTGAGAAATCATTTAGTCAAACTTTTTCCTGACGTATTTTCCTGTGATTTGTTATTCTTAAGGGCTGGGGGAAGAGGAAGCAGGAAAGCTTTAGCGTATAGACTAAACTGAATTTGTGAGTGCTTAAAAATGGGAGAAAAGTTCTCTGTCAGCCTTTTTGTGAGAAGTTAAAGAAGCCCCAGGCATGCTGAGCATTCTTGAGATTACGTAGTAATGAATAATACATGTGTACCAATGGAGAGATCTCACTGCTGATTACTTAAGTGAATATTTTTGTGGCCAAACTACTTGTGAAATATGCAGAGGATTTATTATTAGCAGAAGTGATAAAGAGGAGATTGGGCAATACTGTTGAATGATGGAAGCAGGAGTGATTTGTGATAAAATTGGTTAACCACACTAGTTACATGATTTTTGGAAGACTGGCCATGTGTGTTTGCAAGCAAAACTGTTATCATGAGCCACAATGTAGAGATTCTTCAGCATACCTGGCTTGGGGGATTTTACCTGGAAGGTAATACAGAACATCACAGCCATTTTCATTGTCTTTCCCTTTTTCCTTGAGTAATTCATACTTTTTTTTTGTCCCAAAGATGCAACAGTGGGAGAAGTGTGGGGTTCCTGATACAGATTTTTCTTGCTGGGGGCAGTGGGAGAGGCAAACTTCCACATTTTAGGAGTATCCAAGAAAGGCAGAACCAGCTCTTCACCCTGTGAATGTTTCTTCAGGAAGGCTGACACTTGCATTTCACTCAGAGACAAATCGGGATTGTGGCTTTTAGTGAAACAAAACTGCTTCCCTGCTGTTTGAAAGGATTTTCTCTCAGTGAGGGGTAGGATGTAAATAGGCACCTGTCACCTCCACTCTTCCAGCTGAGCTCAGTGCCTCGTCTGGAGCTTCCCTGGATCTGTGGAGTCCATGCAGCAGCAGCAGCAGCTCATCAGCCCAGGTGTCCTTCACACTTCCCATTCAGGTGTGTGACTCCAGCCAGTCTGAAACTAGGTGATGAGAGGAAATACTCTAATGTGGATCTGTTTATAGTTGCCTTCAAGTATTACATCAAACAACAGCACTGTGCTGAGTCTTCTATTTTTCACTTGTTTGGACTTTTTAAAAAATTAAATGTGGACAGTGAGATAATCATCAAAAACAATTATTTTAATATGCTGAGGGTATGATTTTATTGTAGTTTACTTGCTGTATCTCTTTCTGGCTCACCTAACTCTTAGGGAAAAGGCAGAAAATTAATTTAAGGTTCCTTATTTAAGAATTTTACTGTAGTGTATGTTAATGACAGAAGCTGTGGGTGCGGTAGCTGGGCTGTCTGAATTCCACTTCTTCCACATAGCAGAGCAAGCATCCCCCAAATTGAGCTCAAAGGGGAGTAACACCAGCTTCTTTCACATGTGCATTTTGATTTGGGCCTTTGGTTTTTATGTTATGGTGTCCTTGTGTGTTTTTTCACCCAGTGTTATTTCAGCTACTGTAGCGCCCAGCCATTGGATGGAGGTTGCAAAAGACAATGAGGAATTCAGGTTGTTGGAGAGATTCATGGCAGTGTCCTTCAGCTGCTCATAAATATTCCTGATTGACCCTCTTGACACTCCTTGTACTCTTCTGATGCCGTATGAAATGAAATCTTTGCAGTCAACATCATCACTCTTGTATTTGACTGTATCAAACACTTCACACATGGATTACAGTTCATCATTTGATCAGATAACAAGAGCTTTGGCTTCACTTCTAAAACTGTGTTGCTCTCACCTCTCATACCAAGTTCTACGTTCTCTGCTTTGCTTTATTTTTTTCAGCTTTTCAGCTAATTGCCTCCTTTTTTCCTCTTATGTGGCCTCTAACATATTTTGTAGCACTTTCAGCTCACTTTTAAGATCACATAGATTCCTTAAGATCACATAGATTCCTTATCATAACTGTTTTGTTTAAATTCAGATTAAAAGGGTCATTTTCCTTTCCTGAACCTCTGGTGACCAGACTATAACTCCATGAAAATCCTGTACCAAACCTTATTTGCTTGCACCTCACTTTAGTTTGTGTTCCTTGGCCCTCAGCTTTTGTGTTTCAGTTCTGCTTGTGGTTCTAGAGAGCTTCAGAGAGTTTGAAGCACATTTATAAATTTGCTTCATCCTCAAAGTGTTTGCATCAGACATTGTCATGTTCCAGTGGCATAAGACTTAATCTTGTAGATTGTTTTTAGTTAAATGGGGATGTTACTGCTGGGAATTTATTCTAAAGCACACTGCATTGTGATTTTTCTTAAACTCTTTACAAGTATAACACAAAACTCTTATTAAAATTGCATCCTGAAAATGTGACAGTGACCAGGAACTGGAAGTTCAGCTCTTGACAGAGATGTGGCACTTTGGCACTCATTGTCTCTGTTCATCACTCTGTATTATTCATAGCAGAATAAATGCCACATTGGTTTGCCATGGTTCTGACCATCTCTGGCTTCTTCGAGTTCCCTTCCTCTTCTGTACATCAACAGCAATGCACAAATAAGCACAGTTTATAAATAGAGTGGAGATAATTGGTGGGACTAGGGGAAGAGTTTTCAGCATTCTCATATCTTGGTTCATTGGTGACAACTAGATTTACGTTCAAGAAAAATAATTTTAACAATAATCTTTGCAATTTCTTCCCATTGCTGCCTGTCCCAGGAAATGTCTTCATACTTCAGAGCTTTCATCTGCTCATCTGTGTCTTCCTTTTGGGTGAATTAATGGAATTTACCCTGTAGTTTCATTGAGCAGATATACTTTTTCTATTTTGTTTAAGTTATGTGAAAGGATTGAGGAAGGAAAAAGCTGTGCAGCCTTTTTGAGAGCAGAGATTGTTAGAGGCACAAATATTCCTGAATTATGTCATAATAATAGTTTATTTAAAAGAACATGTGAATTGTAATGGAACCATGACACTACTAGATATTAATTTTTGCTTGGTGTGCTTGCACATTATTTAGAGTAGCAAGTTTGTGGTTTGTTTCTTTGTGGTTTGTTTGTTTGGTTGGTTGGTTGTTGTTGTTCTTTTGGAGTCTTCTAACAGGATAGTCATAAGTAGAAAATCATTTTCAGAAACATACCACAGAGAGATGGAGATACCACCATTAACTTGATGTGTAAAACAGGTTTCAATGTGGCTGACCAAAAGGATGGATTGAGATCAGCATGCTGGTAAGAATTAGGCATCAACATGGGACAGAAAGTATTTTTGGGAACAGCAGCAACAGAGCTTGAGGATCTGTTTGGTTTATCCCCTCTGTGGTTTTGCTGTTTGCTTTGTCCTCCTGACCTTCAATATTACATTGTTTAGAGCAGCCTTTTCTATGAGGATGGAAGAAGTTTTTTCTTTGGGTATTTATAAAATGTTGGTATATTCATATAATTTCAGCTTCCACTGATCTGCAGACACTTTGGTGGCCCCGTGGGTCGTGGGTCCCATCTCCCATTCAGAGAGAGGTTGTTGCCAACAGTAGGTCAGGTCAGATGTCACTTGTCTATTGGGAGGCTGAAAGTCTCCTCAGAAGTTCCTACACCTTGATCTCCATCCTTCCAATTACCCATTCCTGACCCTCTAGAGGAGCTGTGGGATGGTTTGTTCTCCAGCTGCTGACTCTGATTGCTGAGTTTAACCACAGCCTGTGTGAGGCCAGCTGCACCCTCTGAGCATGAGCGTTTCAACTCTCAGGACACAAAGTTTGTACCAGGCACCAATAATAAACACCAAGTGCCTCACTGCCCAGATTGCAGCACTAGAGAGGAATTGATACAGCTGAGACAACCAGATCATTTGAAATAACAGGCCATGCCCTATGCTGTAAAAAAACCCCGAGAAAATAAATCCAAAGCTCATCCTTGCAAAAGATTGACTCCCACCTCATTAGAAAGTCTGATTCATTGGGTACTGCCATGCAGCAGCCAATGGCTACCACAGGAACATGAGGCAAATTCAACTCCTTTTCACCCAAAACTCTGTGTTCTTTTGTTCTGCTTTTGCTCTCTAGCCTAGTTTTTCCTCACTCTGTGTAATCATTCACACTAAATCTTCTGAGAAAAATATCTTCATGCTTACAATAAGACCTCAGTTGACAGTTTTAGAGGTTGCATAACAGAAAAAGGGTTATATAGAATAATAAAATCATAGAAAATCTCAAGTTGGAAGGGATCCATAGGGATCATCGAGTCCAAGTACTGCTCCTTTCAGAGCTACATGAAACTAAACCATGTGCCTTGACTTAAAGCATCATCCAGACACTCTCTGATCTCTGCCAGGCTTGCAGCTACTTCCAGATACAGCTCCAGTCATCAGCTGTACCAGTAAAGAGGGCAAGAAAGTGACCTCAGTGCCCTAAGAGCAGAGTGTGATGGCTCCAAGAGGAGATGCAGAAACATTGTATATGGAATATAGTGACAAGTGGTTCTGGAGGCAGGTATTTTCACAGAGCACTCTTTTCCAAGACAGTGGCCATCTGACAGCTGGGTTATGAGAAAGCAGCCGGGTTTTCTCAGGGTAACATGCTCCAGGTCTACTGGAAGATGTTCTTTTGAATGAGGTGAACTTTCCTTGGCTGTTGGCAGATTGCACTAATTTGCAGTTACCCTGGAAAGGAGGAAAACCTGTCTCTTCTTGCTGTGTAGCAGGTTCTCAGCATCCTGTTGATGTGGAAGAAGTAAACTCTGGAATCCATTCAGTGCTGCCTGCTCTCCCTCCCTGGTTAACCAGGGGCTGACTGGGATGCTTGTAAGGTCACAGGTGCAGTCTTGTGACAGCTTGCTACAGGTTGTGGTTAGAGAAATCAGTTTTCTCGAGCAATAGGTAACAAAGTGAAATACCTCTTCCAAAAGCCCTCTGTGATCTGTAATTCTCCTGCTTGTCTGTGTCTGGGTTTTGCTATGCTGGAAGTAGGAGGCTGCACTTGAGGTTTTAATTTTGTGCCATCAGGAGAGTGCAGTCTGAACTGATGTGTCCAAAGTAAAAAATTATGATGAACTTGCAGCCACTGGACAGATAGTGAGCAGAAGCAATTGTTAGCATTTCCAGATTATTTTATATTTAGAATCTGAATAAACTAAATCCAGGATGAAGGATTACAGCAAACCTTTCAGATGGAACACTACAACAGACTCTTTTTGAAGAGATAAAGAAACTGTATTTCTGATAAGGTTTGCATGCAGAATCCTAGAATCCTGATACCATTGAAAATGAAAACTCAATTTATAAGGAAAAAAGCCAATGTA
>WEKY01001940.1:0-10840 GCA_013390045.1 Picathartes gymnocephalus | reverse complement strand
CGCGTCGGGAAAACCCACTTTATGCTGGAACTAATCTCATTAACTTAAAACCACCTGAGGCTTAAGAGACATATACACTGCTGTGAGAAATTATATTTATCTCATCCTAGGGGGAAATCCTTTCCCTCCCCCAGCTTACCTTACTTTTGACTTTGTCATTCTTGAATTACCAGGTCATTTCTCCCCCATGGGAAAGTCGTCATAGCTCACAGCTATGCAATTACTGTATCTGAAGTTCACTGCTGTATGAATGCTGAGATCACTGTTCGAGGGCTTTCTTCTTAAATAATTTCCTAGAGAAAACAAAGATTGGAAAAATAATAGGTTAGCAGTTTACTTAAATAAAGTTCCTCCAGAGCTACAGGAAAAGATTCCAGAACTAAAAACACAGCATAAGGCAAACAGCTTACTGAAAGCATTAAGGTGTTTATTGCCTTTGTAAACCAAACAGAGTTTTCTTTAACCATTAAAGTTTAAGAGATTGGTGGCCTCTGATAAGTGATAATTGGATGCAGAAATTTCCAGTGTGAGGTTGCAGTTTGAAATCCCATGAGTGTTGCCAGGAAGAGCTCTGGAGTTGAGTGGTTGATTGCTGCACTCCCATTTGGATTGAGACTAGATCCCAGATCTGCATTCAGCATTAAATCCAGCCAGTAGAAATAGTCTTTTTCACATGGGAGGATTTTGGATAAGGCTTTTATTGATAATCTTGTTGGACTTTGCAGCAAGGCAAAACGACCTTGTTCAAGTGTTTTCAATGTGTGTCTACTTCTAAAAAAAATGAATAAATCAATTTTGAGTTATCCATTAAACAGCTCAAATATAAAAGGATGTTAGGGGAAAAAAGGTAATGTTAAAACAGAGTGAGCTCTGAAAACCAAATCCTGAAGGCCTGATCTGAGATGGAATGCAGGAAGCCTTATGCAGGGGAAGCTTTTTGTGGTGAGCCTGGCCCTTGGGTGCTGCTCCCCAAAGGGAGCCCAGAGTATTTTTGTGGTGTGGAGGTGCCAGCTTCTGTGATTAAGAGAAATGACCACTGAGCCAAACTACACGTCATTTCTGTAAAACCCAGCTCAAAAGGTGATTTGTGGATTTGAATGATGGGTCTGTCAAAGTTCACTGTTTACAGTGGTTTATTGGCCCTAAGTGACCATTTCCCGACCAGCCCTTTAAATTGCTCTGTGGTGGTAGAGTGTGTATAGGGACAACAATAGATGCAGTTGCAAGTGCAGACCAATTACAGTAATTAAAAATGATAATATAAGCCTGTGTTTCTCTTTTATCTGCATGGGAAGAAAGTGATCTGGTCTGTTGATGGGAATGCACCATTAATCCTCTGTTAATGCCTCATATTTAAGGGCCTACAATGAAGTGTGTATGAGATATACTGAAGTGCATTAATGCCTCTGGATTAGAAGTCCATGTAATTATGGTGCTAATTATGTGTTGTTGTGATCTTTTCTAGATGTAAGTGAATTTGGTCAAGTGTTTTTGTTTGATTTTGTTGAGTAATGAATAAATCAGTGAAGTTACAAATGGCTGTTGCTATTGTGTTGTTGAGTAGAGTCTGTAGTGCTGAATGGTTGCTGAACTCTAGTGTACATTCCCTTTTCAGTCCTGCATAAATGAGTACAGCATATTCCAGTTTATTTAGTGATAGACAGGTTGTTAGTTCTTAAAATAGCTAAGGAGTAGGAACCTGACACCTTGAATGATTTATGTGTTTTCTTTGTAAGCTTGTTTCTGTTTTGTAACCTTTAAAATGTGGGGTTTATGAGTGATATCATTAAAATTTATACTCCCTCTAGTATGTGATGTTAGTCATTACTGCTCTGCTGTGCCTCCAGATCACCTGTCTGAATTATAAAGCAACCTTCCTTGGAGCTAAATAGTAATTTTTTTTTTTTCCAAATGCGTGCTGACTTCATTATTTTTCATTGGTGCTCCTTTACCAGAGCAGAGGCCAGAATCTGGCCTTTTCTGCTTTCCATCCAAGTGGGAAAGGTTGCTAGGAGCAGCTGTGTATTTCTAGGAATGAAATATGAGGGGTCATTTAACTTAGGAGATTTGATATCAATCAGAAGAAACTTCCAGAGAATTTGTTTTGAAGTGTACTCTATTTTTTCTTCTTTGTTAGCTGAGATTGATATGCTCGGGAGGTGATTTAATTTTGTGCTGGGCTTTGTTATGCTAATTCAAAAATGTTTCAGCAAAGAGTGAATCTCAGAGGAAAAAAAAATGCTGATACTGAAAATGAATCACCGTTCTTGATTCCATCAATTGAGACTGTTAAAGATATACACCAGGAAAGATTTTGTAGAATGTTTCAGAGTTACACCTTTAGTCTATATCCTCAAATTGAAGGTGCCAAAAAGGTTTCTTCTGGAAAGCTCCACAATACTCTCAAAAAGTTTTGGGTGTTTTTTTTAACAAATTAATCCAATGAAAAATGGAAGTTTTGCTGAGCCATGGATGACTCCCCTGGTTCTCTGAAGGCTGTCAAGCAAACTGCTCTGTAACTCATGAAGATCACTCATCTCTCGTCTTTCAAGAAAGAAATGATCTTTATTCAACGTTTGTGTTGTATATTGTTTAGCAGATTGAGGTATAGATAATTCATTGCAAACTTCCCAAACATGACTTACTTAGCCAGCTTTCATCCAGAGCTGAGATGGAATTGTTTTCTGACCAGTATGACTGCAGAAGTTTTAGTTTTTTCAAATCAAGCCTGTTTGCCTAGAATCAGATTGAGCCCAGCCATTAACCCAGCACTTCCCAGTCCTCCACCAGCCCAGGTCCCCCAGTGCCACATCTTGTAAATACCTCTGGGCATGGGGATGCAGCCACCTCCCTGGGCACCTGTGCCAAGGCATGATGCCTTTCAGTGAGGAAATTTGACCTAATGGCCAGTCTAAAACTTCTCCTGGCACAACTTGGGGCAGTTTCCTCTTGTCCTTTTGCTTGTTACTTGGGAGACCAACCCCACGTGGCCCCAGCTTCCTTTCAGGTAGTTGTAGAGAGTGTTGAGGTTCCTTTTCTCCAGGCTGAACACCCTCAGCTGGTCTTCTAAGGACTTGTTCTCTTGTGCCTTCATCAGCTTCATCTTTCAGAAGAGGCTATATCATGCAAAAGAGCTGGGATTCAGGGGCTTCTTGTAGCAACGAGAGGGCTTTTTTTTTTTGTGTCTGTGTTTATTTTTCTTACAAAACCCTACCATTGTAATACAAATGATTTACTGATGTTAACAGAGGATAAAATACTCATTTCAGTGCAGCCTGAGGCTACCATGGTATATTCAGTGCTGTCATCTAGTTTCATTGAAAGATATGTGATATAGCACATGAAAACGAGTTTGAACAACAAAAAATGTGTTATTATTGGAAAACTTAAGAATGGAATATGTCAGATAAGAGTTGTATCTGAATAAGTGCACTCAGGCACGGATGGATCCTCAAGCCAGCGGCCTCTTCCTGAAATACTTGGTATCATGTTGCCTGTTGTTACAGTTATTAAAATTCCTTGTCTGCTTCTGTTCCCAGAATGATTATTCTCTCAATATTTGCAAGGCAAGTTCCCTGTCATGTTACAGATTTCCTTATTTATTTTTGTAATAAAGAAAATGTGAGCATCAGACATTCCTGCGTTGAACACTTCCAGCAGCATAATTCCTAGAGCTGGAAGGAAAGCTCTGTGTGTTTGCACTCCTAATATCAACTGAGGTCTATTTCAGGATTCTTGTCCTCTCACCACACACACTGCAACTGGACTTTGATTAAAGTAATGCTACCAGGTTGAAGTATAATTTGTTCTATGCTACTTATACCTATTTTAAATTGTGAGTGGACACCATACATAAATGTCAGTGAGATGGTGAAGGAGGTGGAAAGGAGAGCTGTGATGGTGATTAGAGGAGGCTGAGTTGAGTTTTTCATAGGGTTAATGCTTTCCAAATTGGAGGATATAAGATTGAAAGTGAAGGGCACACTCCTTGTTGAGGGAAAGTGGTGGAGTGATCCTAATGCAGAATCTCATTAAAGCAACTGTCAGGATTCCTCTATTTTACCATCACCTCCCCTATTCTATAAGAGTCAGCTGTCGTTTGGAGTGAGCATACTGCCAAAGAGGCATTTACAAATAAATGAAAAATGTCACAATTGATTTTGCTCCTTTCAGAGGATTCTGTGTCAGCTTTGTCACAAACCCTTTGTTGTTCTCTCTTTCAGATCTCTTGTCTGGACTTTGGAAATAACTTTGGTTCTTGGATTCCTTCTGTTGACCCAGGGTAAGCTCCCTGGATTATGACTTTTTATTAACATTTGTGCAACAGTTAAATAACATTGACTTTTCAGTGCCTGTGAAGGATGAAATGCTAGAAGTTCTTACCAATTACCTTATGAGTGTGTATAGAAGCCGCGTAATACAATCCACACTTGAAAATACCACTAAAAACCAGATATATTTTGTAGTTTCTCCTATAGAAGTATTTGCACATTATGGTAATTACTTTGCAAAATGTTGTGTGCCGTGGTAGCAGCCACATAAAATATGAAAAGCTATGTGGTTTTATTTGCTTCTGAAGAATATGTGCTTCTAAGTTGATAGCGTTCTTTTCTTCCATATTTATAATTTCTCACTCTTTCACTGTATGTTAGATGGCTATAGTGCATTTTCCTGCTTGTGAGGAGATCAAAAGATTGTTTTTCTTATGTATTTCCTGGCTGGGTAAGTGAACTTGATGTGCAGTATCGCTCTACCTCTTTTAATGCAAAAGTGTTACCATAAAATTGGATATCTGTTCAAGTGTCATTATAAGAAATAGCTGAGATGGTTTAGATATGAAGTATCTAAACTACAATCACATCTAACAAAACTGGCTTAGTTATTTTTTCCCTTGAGCTTCAGTTTTTGAGATTGCAATCAAAAAGACAGTGTTTTACTAAAACTGCTGTGAAAGAAAGTTCATTAACATCCAGAGAAATAAACGTGATCCTTTTAATAGGAGTTGAAGATTTTTGAAGACAGACCTGGTGCTACCTTTAGGAGCAATTTTTGTCCTTGCTGCATTTTCTGTGATGTCCAGGAAGTCTAACCTGCAAATAGTAATAGGACAAGAGATTACCACTTTCCACTAACTTCAGCAAATAAACTCGCACTGTATAGAAAGAATTGGTTTGTGATGGTTTTGTATTTCTAAAGGGAGTCTTCAACAAAAATTCACACCTATTTTGCAGTCTGGCAAACAGCCAAAAATCCCTTTTTCAATGCATGTTTTTTCATAGCATATTTAAAAAAAAAAACAAACTTCCTGCATTTTATCAATATTGCTATTACTAGATTTTTAAAAACAAGAGAACTGAAGAAAATCACTTTGCTGTCACTTTTGTACTCTGGAAACTCCTAAGAAGTTGGGGAAGAATTGGACTCCGTAAGGAAAACAAGAACAATTTATGGTGTCACCTGCCCTGTGTGCACGTTCTGCTGCTTTTCCTCTTTCACCTGGGATTTTAATGTAGCTTGATGAGCTCTACTTTAGCACTGCAGAAATTGCCTTACATTGGTGTATGCATATTTGTTAGCTGTTTAAGCATTTTTAATGCATTACATTTCATATCTGGTTTTTGCTGTTCTCATTTACCTCTCGCTTAATTAGAATGAAATCTGTCGAATTTGTTCTAAGAGAAAATTTTAAATGAATATTTGAAATAACTGTTGAATTTCCTGAAAGTTCAGACCTTTTATTTTTCTTCTTTTAACTAGAAATCAAAACTTCTTAACTAGAACTTCCAAAGAACACCCTTAATTTGTACTTTGGACAGTTTTGTTTACGTGATAGAACAAAGTTTGTGGCAAAGCTGTCTAGGGCAGTCTCTAATACTGTATTTTCAGCAGTGGGCTGCCCAACCTTGCTGTTCTTCTATTTGTATTAGAATAATAAAAAAAAAAAATCTAAGATATGAATCTATAAAGACAGAAAATGAATTCTGGCAGTACGGACGCTGATGACATAGTTTCAAGGAATGAACCAGACAGTTCAAGGCTGTTATATTTGTGTAATTAATTAATTAATATTACTGTAAACAGAGATGGAAGGAAGGAAGACTGGGAGGAAGATACTCATTATTATCAGCTCTATTAATTCCTCAAACTCTGCCCTCCCATTTGACTTATACAGTAAATTTTTTTGAGGTAAATCTAAATGGAAATCACATCTAAATGGGGCATGCACTTAGCAGTAAAGCAGTGCTGCAAAGGCCAATCCAGAACTCTTCCAAAACGCCTTGGAACAAAAATGTTTAAATATGACTTGGCAGATTTGCAGAAGCTTAGACTTTCACTCACCAAATTTTCGCTCAGGCACATTTGATCATGTTACTGATGTTGATGTGTCCCAGCTTCTGAGCTGAGCATACTCTCATCTGTGGTTGTGCAGATGTAAATATCTGTGCCCCAGCTGTTGGCATATATGGGAATTAATTCCATATATTAGTCTGAATCATGAGATTGCTGTCGAGTGCTGGGTGTCCCTACAAGCAGTGGATGAAATGTCATGGCTGGCAACATTGCTGTGAGTTAGGAAATAACTTTAGTGGGAGGATTGTCCAAGATCTCCACCCAGCAAATGCAGATTAATAAAATAAAGGAGAACTGTGTGAACACCACCACTGCTTATTCAGCTCACTAAGGAACTTGCAGGTTAGAAATGAGCCTAGGAAGAGCCGAAGGGATACACAGAGCATCTGTTCCAATGGGAACCCTTCATGGAAGTGAACCAGAGTCAATCCTGTGCTGCTAATACAGGTTTCCTGCAGCTTATTTTCAGCCAGGAGGAAGGGAGTGGCGAAGTGCACTGAGAGCTGTATCTTTCTGCATCAGTTTATGTTCTTAAACTGCAAGTGAAAATGTTAAATCTATTAAAATTTAATTTCAGCTGATGGTGGCCTGTTCCCCAGTGCCCCCCCCAGTAATTAGATTTTGCTGTTCATGCTGACAGTTGTTTAGCTCCTGGACCCAGAATATTCTTCCACCCTATTTTCATACATAAATGTCTCCCTTCCTTTTTAATTTAGTAAAGGTGCTGTATTTCTAAATCATGGGGATGCTGGTCTCATTTCAGTGGGATGAATCACAGACCCTTCCCAGTGCCCAAATACATGATTTTTCATGGAATAAGACAGCTTTTCTGTATATGAAGAAAGAAATAATTGACGAAGAGGGGAAGGTGAGGGAAGTAATGGGTGATAACCTGGTCAAGTAGGGAAAGATAAGGTTTGGAGGAGTTACTATTCACGAGTTTGTCAATTAAGTTATTACAATTTCACTTTTAGAAGATCTACTTTAAAAATCCTGAAGACCATTCCTGGTTGAAATCAGTCAAGTTTTTAGCACCTCCTCTGATTTGCACCCTGTTATTTCTTAAATTAAATTACATATTATTCCACTGACTTCAGAGAGGTCACTCATGGAATAAAGAAATCGTTCCTCACCTCTCTATCTGAGGCTCTGCCCTGTGCTGCTGCCCCCTTTTAGCTGTTACAAAACACTCTTATCCAACTGGTGTCCTCTGAAATGTTTTGTGTTGGTGCTTTACAAATTGCAAGTGATGTAATAGAACTCACAGCAGAAAGGACATGGTGGAGAAGACAATGCTAACAAACAGTTTGCAGCTCCTCATTGCCATGGCTGAATGAGTTGGTTTTAGGTAATTTGCTATTCAAACAGGAGTAATGAGGTAAAATGTGTTTTATCCGTTTTCATTGTGGCACAATGGTCAAGCCTGAACCACTTAATTTGAGGGGGTTGGACAGGGCAAAGAAAATTGCTAATCATGTGCTTAATTGATCATTCTCTCACGATTGCCTCTAGCTGTAATGTTTTAACGATGGTCTGAGAGATGAACCATCAGAAAATCACTGAGACCATAGAGGAACATACTATGGAGCAGCCTAATGCTGAAATGGTTCAATTGCTGCCAGCTCAGCAGAGCAAAGGCAGGAGATGAAGATCACATGCTGAACCCTAAAAACCTGAGTTTTTGGTCACAACCTGACTTGAAATGCATGTGGTGTGATCATCTTTGCATAGTCTATTTGGGGGTCCAGGGAGGTGTCTTTGACTACATTTCCTGGGGTGATTATTTTAGCAAGAGCATCTTGGGAATGTTTTCAGCACAGAAAAGCATTAGCAGGACCTAATGCATTTTGAGCTTTCTCTGTGAAATTGTAGTATTTGGTTAAGCAACAAATAATGGTAATTACAGCTGGGGTTGGTGGTTTGTTTTTTTTCTACATTTCCTAGAACAAAAGTACTTGAAATGCCATTCAGAATTGGTTTCCAAGTTCATATGCCTGCATATAGATTGGAATTACTGTAAGGAAAATCAATGAATTGCCATTGTGTTAATAGTATTGGCTCTTGGGCTCCTTGGGCTTTTTTCAGAATTATAGCTATAATTTATTAATGCTGAATACAATTCCTGTGAGTCTTCTGTAGCTCTAGAAACAGGTTATCCAAACTTGTCACCAATAACAGTGGTCTCTAGTAAATCGATGATTTTGCACAATGTCTTCATATAAAGGAAACGAATACAGCCTTCCATCCCCCACCATCTGTTGTTAGGAATATTTCCTTACTTTGTACTGTTTTGGGGAAGAATTTGGCTTAATGTTATTGAATTAAGTATAATAATTGCGATTTTCAACATTTGTAAAAGCTTGACTTGCATGCAGGAGGTAGATTGTGACAGGGTGACATGCTGTACTAAAATGATACATAAGTAGAGCAATGTTTTCATCAACAGAAATGTGTTGCTGTTCAAAGTTGATTCTCTCTGTAGGGTGCTATAAAGTAATTAGAAGACCATAACATAATCCTTCAGTATTGCATTAATTCCTTAGAGGGATGAATTCATCTTTTCTGACTGCAGTAGTGCATGACTGGCCATGGAAATGCCACTAAACTATAAAATCATCTGTGAAACAAAGAACAGTTTTTCTAGACTAGCATGTTTATTTTACGAAACTCATAAAAGGCTCATGCTTTTAGTGATTTTTGCTTGTAGCAAACTGGAAGTGAAAGTATTTATCTTAAAATTAAAAATCGACATGGAATGCTGTGTACTTTGCCTTAAAGAAAACTGCATGTAAGGTATTTGTCTTCTGTGAGGACTGAAGACTATTAGAAGGTCTGTGCCAGCACAAGAAGAATCTCTTGTTACAGGTGATGAGTTTTTGCAGCTGGTGTAAGCTAATCCAGCAATGGCTGCTTACTGTAAATTTAAAGGATGAGAATTTTAAGCAGGTTTATTCTTTTTCCCAGCAGCGGGTGGAGAGCTGGGTTTGTATGGTGAGATATTGTTGCAAATTAGCCTTGATTGGTCTTTTCTTGGCTTTTTATTTGTTAACTGACCAATGCTGCAAGCATGAGTTTGTGATAGAGGCTTGTGTTGACTGGAAGGGGAGGGAAGGGACGCTGGTCATGCACTGCTCAGATGGGGGAAGACTGGAAATGCTCAATGGGTTTGATCAGAAGAGATTCTGGGTGCAACCCCTCTGAGCTGACATGTTTCCCTGCTTGCAGCAGGAATTCCCAAACCCACAAGGACATTATTTTACCTCATTTTTATTATTCCCCTGTAGGGCATCTTTCTGATTGTGTTGTGAAGCGTGTTGCAATTGAGAGGTTCTTTCCAGCCCACCAGACTTGTGAGTTTCTTCTGTGTTTCAGTTTGTACTCAGCATTAATCCTTCCTGTACTTATGTTTTCAGATGCAGTGCTGGAAGTGGCCCTTGCTGCCATATCCCAAAATAAAGCCCTTTTCCTGAAGAAACAAGACATTGAGGTCTAGTTTGCTATGGCAGAGGCTTTGGGAATGTGCAGCAAAAATTCAGAAGTCTAATTAAAGAAGCATTGAATTTAAGGCCTGCCTTAACTATTTCACGCAGGTCAATAATTCCATGATTTTGTGGAGGCTGCATGCCTTAGCACAAAGAAAGGCAGGAGTGGTTCCATATGTGCAAATTAGAACTAATGACTCTCTTGTATGATACGTGAAGGGAGCCTTTAATTTCAAGCAAGGGAGCATAATCACTATTTGTTAGTTGCTAAATATCTAGTGTGCAAAACCAGATTTTCACCCAAGGTATAGATCGTTATTTCTCACATGACTATTGAAAAATTAAAGAAAATATGGAAGCTGAAATAGATGCTTCATACCCTGCTGTAGTTCAGGGCAGAGGTGCAATATTTAGCATCCCCATGGTATTCTCAGTATACTTAATTCTTTAGGACTGTGCTGTTCTAATTATAGCACGTCTGAGTTCAAAAAGAGCGTTTCATATAGCCTTAAGGCCTATGAAAGAGATAATGTTCTTGGGAGTTCTGACATTTGTTTTAAGGGAAGCAGGATCAAGCACAAATGCTAGGCTGGAGTGACATTTAAATGGGATCAGCAATACTGCTCAGCAATCAGGAAATCAAGCTGTTCCAGCTGTTTACTTAAGAGACTCCTTTATGTAACATATTGTCAACTGTAAGGGGTTTTTTATATTTTCTTAGAAAGAATATGGCTCTCCCTCTATGAATAAACCATCCCTGTCCTGGTGATGTGGATGACAAGGCTCTGATGGATTTCAGCAACATGAATCTTACCTGCTGGAGATTCAGTTTATATGCATGGATACAGAACTGCTCAAAGCAAAATGTTTCACCATCCTCGGATGAACATTTTTGGTGCTCCAAGGCGTCTCAGTGCGTTTGGGAAGAGAGCTCATCTCCACAGAGATGAATGTTTTGCAGTGGTTTTATTCTCACAAAAAGCTGAAAGTGTAAGCAAGAAATGGAA
>WEKY01001915.1:5959-17354 GCA_013390045.1 Picathartes gymnocephalus | reverse complement strand
TGTAGTGAACACCATGTGGGTTTTAGGAGACATTTGGAGGAGGAAAGGGTAGTGATCTTGAAACTAATTTGGGGGATATGTCAGGCACTCAGAACGAAGAGAGTATTGAGACTGGGACCACAGGATTTTGATTAAGGTCAGACTGAGGTCAGATTGGATAAAGTTATAAGGTGATGTGTCAGAATGCCAATGTATAGGGAAGAAGTGGAGAATACTATTGCGCTTGAGCTTTATTCCAGAAAACTTCTCCTGTCACCCAGCAGTATCCTCACAGTGGCCATCTAGAGTAAAATGCATGGTTGGCTCCAGTTTGGATTTTTCAAATGTTGGGAGGCAAACAGGCATTCCAGCTTCTGTGGTTAAGAAACTCTGGAAGACCCATTATAAAATTCTGCTGTCAGCTGCACTTTTATCACCCTGGGAAGTCTTACTGGATGTAAGAATATGCTATCACTCATTTACCTCTGCTACTCACCTGACAATGCCTATTCCTCTGGCTTCTGAGTTCAGCTGCTTCAGTCTCCACTGTTGAAGGTTGTGAAGGTCACAGCAGCCTGATACTTGTTCCCCTTGTTCTGTGTGCAGCTGTGATTACCAGAGCTCCTGGGCAGGTGATGGGACACAAATGCCACATCACAACACAGCCTGCTTGGCCAGTGTCTGTAATGGGAACTTCAGCCATTCTCCTGTCACTCCCTGCAGCTAAACTGGCTGGCAGCCCTCTTAGGAAGCCATGTTGTTAGATTTTACAAAAACAGATCAAAAAGCATTTTTTTTTCTTTTAAAGTTAAAAGCAAATGGGGACAGGCAGTGAAAGCAGGGCTCTGTGTGGTTTTCACAGCTGTTTGGTAAGTGTATGGGTCTGTGAAAGATGAGATTGTGGTGTGCTATTAGAAGTGCAGGAGGCAGGTAACCTTTTTAAGGGTCAGGTTTGAATTGTACCTTTCTTCTAGATGCCTGGCATAATATTTTGTTGTTTTGAATGAAAGCTAAATCTAATCTTGTGACCTATACAATCATACACTCCTGTTCTTTGGCAGTTTCAGGACATCTTCAAGCTAAAAGCACATGTGCTGATTTTAGGCAAAGGCTGGTTTTGTGTGCCTGGTAGGATTTGGGATCTTAAAAATAAGCTGCCTGAAGTTGTAAATGTGAAAAAATCAGGAATTCTAGGTATAAAATGAAAGTCCCACTGAGAAATGGTGAGAACTAATTCTATAACAGTAAGCGAATGTTGGGAAATATCAGAATTCCCTGAATTTGGCACTACAACCTACCAAGACGTGTTTGTATAATCATGAGCCTAAGCTACTGAATTTGAGATGAAGCAAGATCAGTAAGTATTATTCTGGTTTACAGAGGTGAACCTGCGTGGGGCTAAAGGCCAATAAAGCTTCAGTTCAGTGTTTAAAAATTTTGGTTTTGCTTTCAGAAATAATAGTTAGGCAGTAAAATTGAGAGAGATACTTCACTGTGAGAAGCAGCACATTTTTCTGTAACTCTTAGGTATTAATACCAAGCTGTGCATATGTTAAAATAGGCTGGAATGGAAAGGTTAAGTGTTATCCTGCAGGTTTAATAAACTCAACTGTTGTTGTTGTCACAGGTCTTTAAATGACTCTATTGACAGTTTTTCTTTTTTTCATCTTTCAGTGCCTGCCGTTGCGTGCTAAGTTTTCTCTTGGCTCTGCCTGGCAGGAAAAAGGGGAAACTAGAAAACCCCATTAGTTGTCCATTACAGAATACCCAGGCTTTACTCTCAATACACAAAGAAATACAACGGTAGGAAGTTGTTTCACATCCGAGCCAAGATAAGGTCCTGGAGGTTTATTATTTTTGTTGCCTGATAGCATCAGGACTGGGGAGCAGGGGGCAGAGAAGGAACAGCAGATCAACATCCCATAGGGACAACAGAAGGGAAGACAGACAGATAGCCAAGTGCCGACAGCTTCAGTCAGTGCTCCCAGAGGAAGTGTTGGTTTCACCAGATGAAATTAATACACAGAAGTCTTTACAGAAGCATTCAGATGTGACATTGTTTGAGGGGCCTGGCTATATGGCAGATGTATAAAGCAGTGAATCATATGTTTACATATAATTAGGTCTGTATTGACAAGCCAGGTTTTCCTTTTGTTTAATAATTTCCTACATTAACATCAAAGAGCTTGTTTTTATAATGAAAACATGTTTCCCTTTTAGTTTTGCTTTGCTATAGCTCTGTATTAACATCAAATGCAAATCATGACTCACACAAAGGAGACCTGTATGTGTAGATGTATCCAAATTAATTTAGAACTTCTGAAACAGATAAAATGTTACAAATTTTCCTTAATTTGGATATATTCCGGTAATTTTTTTTTCTGTTTGATCCTGTGTAGCCTTAAAAATTTTGTGAGTACCTAATTTCACTGTGCTTATTAACTTTCAAATAAGTTGGATAGGATTTAAGATTCCAAATTCTTGGTCAGGAATTGCTTCCTTATATGCTCTATAGAAAGCTCAGTGTAATACAGTTAGGACTTTGATGATCTGAGGGGTAACTATGCAGAAAATGCTACAAAAATGTATTTTTAAAATACGAGAATTTAATATCATTGGAATAGGAAGCTGTAATAAAATTTGGACTTGGTTGGATTTGCCTCATTTGTTTTAAAATACATTTAAAATAATGTTCCTAAACTCTACAGAAAAAGCTCAAATACAGTTTGAGATTAACTAAATCAGCATTTAGAAGTTGAGAGCAGAACGGATAAAATTTTTCATCTAAACTGAGGTAACTAAAAGTGTTTTAAGATCAGTGTATTCAGGTTACAAGAAACAAAGACTTCAGGAACGTTTAACATTGAACAGCATTATTAATTTTATTCAAAAAGTATACACAACACACTGTTGGCATTGAGTGCCATTCAGTTAATGTTTACTGGAAATTTTCAATGTAGAAGTTGCTTAGTTTTTGTATGTGTATTTGTGCTACATTAGGAAACTGAATTTAGAATGTTCAATAAATATGAACTCATGTGTATTTGGAGTTTTTCCCGTGGGTCTTGTCCTCCATATTTAAAAAGGATAACCCTCTGAAGTCTGAGCAAATGCAGTTGTGATTGAGCTCCTTGCCCACAGAATGTCATGTCCATACTGTCCACCCCTGCAGCCTTCTCCGTATAAGTTTTTTTCATGTTTCTGCTTGGGCTATCAAATAGCACAAAGTTCTTGGAGATCCACAGTGGAGGATGCCAGCTTTTTAGATTAACACTGCTGAAGTTTTCCAATAGCTTTTCTTTAATTTCTTTTCTTTTTCCCTTAAGGCCGAGCCCCTGACACCAAAACTCTCAATTTGGAGACAGTTGGAGTGAAAACTAGTTCTGAAACTGGAAAGATTATTGTTGATGCCAGTGAAGCTACTTCTGTTCCTCACATTTATGCAATTGGAGACATAACAGAGGTACTGAGTCTACATAAAGTATTTTACAATAACAGGAAGCCAACTTTGTTCCTGACTAATAACTAGTCCCCAGATGTAGTCATGCTCTAGCATATATCTTAGTGTTTTGCACTTTTTCTTTTGGCAGGGCTGGAGTGTTTATGCCAGCCACCTGGGCCAGTGATTTCCTTCACAGGGATCTTGAGAAGTATCTCAGCATGAGACATTATTGCTGATGTTTATCGGGAAATACATCATTGGTCAGAGGCTAATAATGATGTCTTTATCACTTCAGTTATCTTTCTAGTAATGATTTTATTACTTCTGACATATGACTTCATACTGCCTGTGAATGCTCAGTGAAAGCAGTTCTTACCTTCTGTAGCTGAGTGCATTTACTGGGAATGACTGTGACAAATTCTGTGACTGCATTTGGGGTATTTTGGGTGTTATTTGAGACTAATCACAAAACAGCTTTTCAGCTCCCTGTTGCAAAATGCTTCTGACAAAAGTACCTTCCTCTAGACTAGGTAATTGCTGAAAATACTAAATGCATTTGACTTTTGTTGATGACTTGTGAATAATTATGCCAAATAAACATGAGGGGTGTGGGGTTTTTGTTTGTTACTGGTTTGGTTTTTTTTCTTTTTTTTTTAAGGAGGGGACATGGTAGCTTAAGTAAAATAATTTACTTGTTAGGTAAAACCGGATTCTGTGACCTCATTCTAGTGCTATTGATAATCTGTAGTCATATATGACAAGGATGGTTTGTTATGATAAATGTGCACTTAAATACCTTCAATCTGCCAATTTCCATTTTACGTAAGAGCACAGATTATCTACTGTAAGTTGGGCATCTTCAAATACGTTGATTTCATAAAAAATGTTTGGATTCTGAACTGTGCAGTTACAGGAGGATGTTGTCATCATCTGCCTGCTGTGCCTGCAAAATTTGGGCAATGTGTAGAATACAGAGCAATGCTGAGCATTGCAAGATAGAGTTCTCTCATCTGTTTATGGAATTGAGGCCTTTCTATCAAGATTGTTTTTCATATAGTGCAGGCATCTGCTTTACAAGTCTGGTAAAGCTAAATACTGTAGCAATACCCAAACACTATATAGTATAGTTTTATAGAAGTTTAAAAGATTTCTCATTCTGCTATGTTTAAATTATTTTACAGGTATCTCAAATGTATAAATGTTACAGGTGCTTTTAGTTTCTGAAGAGATGTAATGGATTAAATGATGTCTTGGGAATACCCCTGGAAATTTCTGACTGGACTCTGGAGGTGCCAGAGACACTTAAATCTCATAAATCTGCTGACCACTCCTGACCTCTTCCCTCTGTGTAGACATGTGTTTCTTCGTGTCTGTCTCCATCTTCATGTGAAGGACTTGCCATTTCCTTTTAAATTGTGTTAAAAATTCCTTCTCAGGTATTTCTTCTTTTTTTTCCCCCTTTACTCTACACAATTTCTCTGTCCTGTTGTCCAGTCACTCAGAACTTTGGGATTTTGTAGAGTTCCTCTCCTTTCTTCTCATTTCACATGCAGATTCCCTCTGTACTCGTCACTTCTTGCTCTGGGATATTTCCTAAAGTCCACTTTCTGCTCACAACAACCTCCTACACCTGCTTATCCCTGATATATATGCCTTGGCTGGCCTCCTGCTTTCCAAAATTTTCTTTTTAATTTCATCCAAGAAGCAGTTGTAAGAGGCAATGCTGACAGGGCTTAGATTCTGTTGCTTATATTGCTGCCAATCTGCAGTGTTATTTTGGGCAAGTCATTTCCTTTTGGATGCTTTTTGTCTTCTGCCCTTTGAGGATTTAGTTAAATAAGAAATATAAAGTTGGAGGCAGGATGCTCTCCTCTTTCGTACTCTGAATCTAAAAAATCATGTCTTCATTTATTTGTCATTTTCATTTTGTTGTTAAAACTTGGATTTCCTTTTCCTGCTTTTGTCCTTATTAGTGCAGATTTTTGAACCTGAGTGGTTCAATAGACACTTCTAAATNNNNAATAGACACTTCTAAATATAAGTGTTAAAAACAGCAGCACAGTTCTATGCTGTGTCCAGTGTACAATTGGGGGAAAAAATGAAAAAGTTAAGTCAGTCCTCTGTAAAATATTCCCTTAAGCTTTTATCTGCATATTGGCTCAATGCAGGGAATTAGAGATCATCATATAGTACTCATACACTTCAAGTGTTTAAAGATAAAAAGAATTACTGCCACTATCTTTTTATCACAATGTGAGCTGTGTAATTCCACTTGCTGACCAATGAAATTCATTTCATTTGAATACTTAAATTGATTTAGTCTCNAATTGATTTAGTCTCTTTTTTTTTTTTTTTTTAAGCAGAATTATCTTAGATAATAAATATCACTGGCATGGGAACCAGCACTGAAAGAAATTTCTGTATTGGTGCGTGTCTCAAATTAACACACAAGAATCAAGTGCATCCTGCTAAGAACCACAAAGCTGCAGAGCTTTGTTGTGGTACTTTCTGGGTGTGACCTACCAAAGGAGCACAGGAAGGGGAATCTTGTTTCCTGTGAATGAGCATTAATGATCCCTAAGAGTCATTATAAGAATTATTTTTTCCTCTGGTATTCCTGCTCAGGATTCCTCTTTGCTCTGCTCTGTCCCTGTCAGAGTTTCTTTGCTACCATAAAGTGCTTTTGCTCAAATTTTGCAAGTAGTTCCCAAGCCTTCCTTCCTCCTTCACCGCTGCACACTGAATAAACACTGAATGTCTACTAAATAGCAAGAGCTAATTTTTTGGTTTGAATTCAGTGCCCTGGCTGGAAGGGGAATGAGAGAGAGGGCAGTTGAGTTTCCTGACTGCTCAGAATGACTGTTTTCATTTGAGAGTCATACCCAGCTGGTACAAATGGGAAACTATGTGTGCATGGGTGTCTTGTTGCACCCCTGTATGACAAATGGAATCCTGATGTTACTCAAGATTTCATTTGGAAAAAAGGGGAAAAAATCCTCCAGATGTCAGTCAGTTTGTGTACCCTCAAAAAACATTATTCAAGTTTTGGTAAAATAGTATTTTCAACTGACAGGTGAAATTTCGTTTCAGCATTTTCATCTTCTGTAATCAGGATGAGGAAGATCAAGCTGGTATTTTAGTTTGAATTCTTTTTTTCAGTGCTGATATAAACTCTCTTTGTTAAAATCCTTCCTAAGTAGTGTTCTTGTTGAAAAGCATGGCACACACTATAAAGACATTTTCTCAGAAGAAGGTTTATCACATGGTCAGGCCGCTCTACATCTGTCATATTTCAAAGGGTGTTACAACAAAGATGTGTAGAGAAACTGGAATGTACAGTATGTTGCTTTGAATAGAAATGAGACCAAGAAGTGTTGTGTTAGAACAAATACACATTACTTCAAAGCTTTTTAAACTCTCTTAGGACCATCTCAGTTAAATGTATAATCCAGTGAAGGATTCTTATGAACAATTAGTATCCATAATTATCAGCAGAGTAGTTCTACACATGACTGCAAAGTGAATGTTCATTTCAAATATTTACCAAGGAAGTTCTTTAAGTCATTGTTTATGAGGAATTGGGCTTTATCTGCATGGATGTTTTAGTAATTAGTTGGGTTTTATGGAATGCATGGCAGTGCTTTCACAATTTTATCTCCCATTCCAATCTTCTTTTCATTTCTGGAATGCCAAAACAGCATATATTTCCTGCTACAGAAATGATTGGCAGAGATGTTTCAGGCAAATGTGTATAAGAAAAAACAAATTTCATCTGGTAAATTACATTTACAGAGTTGAAAGTCAAAATGCTGCATTTGAAAAATTGTGACTTGACGGATGTTAGAAGGAACAAGAGTTAGACTTGCAGTTTTGTGATTTATCATGAGCTGTGGAGGAAAAATAGGTTAGTCTTCATTAGCAATTAGAATTGTGATTTCTGTTATCAGATTAGGTATAATGTTTTTTTTTTTTTTTTGCAATGGAACTTTAAAGTGGTTATTAGGACATATAAAGGCCTCGATGCCTATTAATATATAGATAATTTATATGGCATGTGTACTGAAACAAATGGTAGCTAATACCATGTACAGAGTCTGTCTACCAATATACAAAAAGAGATAAGCTGGTAAAGAAGAATGGATTCCAGTAAGTGCTAAAAAACTTTAGAATAATGAAAAAAATTGAAAAACTTTGAATGTGTGTGGTGGGGAATCCTTATTTTCTTTTCAGATGAGAACTGGTTTTGAGAACTTATTGAATGACTGCCTCCAAGTGGGGCTCTGCAGGAGTGTGACAAATGTTGTATCTAAATAGGACCTGTGTGAATCAAAACTTCACATGTTTTATAAAGCATTCCATGTTTTCCCACAAAGGTGTTTTTCAGGTATGGCTTTCTTATGTCTCAACCATTCCTGCTGGATTTGTGACCTCTTTTCTCATGTCAGACAAGGATTTTGATGATATGTCTTGGACGAACTCTTAACCAACGGGGTTTTTTACTAAATATACGTATTTTTGTTCGGTCTTATTAACTTGTATGGACTGTTCTTCCTTGGGCTTGAAAATATTCCCTTGCAAATGCCTTACTTCAATTTGCAAAAACTTTCAAGTTCTTTAAAACCAGCTCTGCAGTTCCAATGCTCCAGTGATGCTGTGCCAGCACTCAGAATTAGGGTTCTGGCACACACATAGCCCTGTTTGGATATAAAAAGTAGCCAGGACTCATGGCTTGAACTGGAGCAGATTCTGGTCATATACTGCTATCATTCCATTTCTCACTTGCAGGAACTTTGCATTTGCCAATAGCAATCCCTTCCAAGCCCCTATGTAATGGAAGAGCCTGAGACCAGGACCAGCTCACCCTATAGGTCACAATAGTAGCAGAAGAGCATTCCACTCTTCCAGTCCAGGACCAACAGAGGAAGTCAGTAATAGTGTCTACAGATAGCTAGGTTTTGTGTCTGTGTTCTGTAAAAATGTGTTAGACAAATTTTTTTTTTAAGGGTTGATATTATAAAAACACTGTTGCTTTAAACTAGGTTCTTCCTCCTTAAAAAAGACACTTTGAAAAATTTCTTCATGGCTTACTTTGGAGAGAAAAGGGAAAGTGAACAGTCAGCATGTGAATATGTGCTGCTTTTCAAGAGGTGACATGATAAGATATAAAGATTGGACATATTTGTGACATTTTCCCCCCATTAAGACAGATAGTAAATTCAGACTTAAAAGCATGTTTGGACAGAAATTGTTATTGCTTTTTCTGTTTGGAGCCCTGGCTACCAAGCTGCAATTCCAAAGATTTGGCCTTCCTCTGACCATTGTCCCAGGAGAAATCTTTGGATGGCACTTCTCTTTTAGCTCAAACAAAGCTTTGTGCTCTCTCCTTAGGGCCGTCCTGAATTAACACCCACAGCAATAGCTGCAGGAAAGCTGCTGGCTCAGCGTCTTTTCGGCCAGTCTTCAGAGCTGATGGACTATGACAATGTGAGTTGTAAGAACCAACTTTGGCTTTTTTATTTTAAAGGATTTTTAAGGAATTGTGTTTTATCACCTGGAATCCAGCTTTGACAGCAACCAGAGTGGAGGTGTGTGCCCAAGCTGCACCTCTCAGTCGGGCACAAGTGTTTGCCAGGCAGCTGCTGCACATGGCTCAGCAGTAACACCTTCTGCTTCCTCCCGAGCAGGTGCCTACCACAGTCTTCACTCCCTTGGAATATGGTTGTGTTGGACTGCCAGAAGAAGCAGCTGTGCAACGTCATGGATCAGATAATATTGAGGTATGAAAACGTTTTTAATATTCTAGTTGGTGTCAGAGGTGCCCTGTGGAAAGGCAGGATTTTCACTGCTGTATCAGGTAAAACTTTTCGTCCCCAAAATACTGTGTTTACAGTTAGGGAGTTGGTGTCCCCAGAAGTGCTCAGAACTTCAGTAGTATTGCAGCAGGTCACAATGGGAGCTGTTACCTATTGGGCTTAAAATCGCTGATAGGGTGTGACAGCTTTAAAGTAGCTGCCATTTTAGCAAGTTACATTGTGCAGCATCATTAAATAATGGTTATGTTACTTTCAACAAATTACCCTTGAAAAGATGTGTTGTGTTACTCTTACTTACCCCACGGAAAAGCACTAATGAGAAAATAAGAATTTACTATTCACAATGCAAAAATTACAGTTTGGGTTTTGTTGTGGGATGCATTATTATAGATATGAAAAGATTCTTGGATTTCATTATTTTCTGGGAACAAGGTATTGAATCTTTTGGAAAAGCTTAAAAATGCTAGGTTTTTTTCCTTTAATTTGGTGCATTAATCTGAGTAGCATTATTTTTGAGGGTTTTTTCAGTTTTATTTTTAATCTAATGATTCTCTGAGAAAGGTTTGTGTTAAGCTCTTACTGTGCTTTCTGTATTTTCTTTAAAATAACAAACAGGTTATAAATAAATAAATTTTTGTACAATGGTGTAAATATGTAGTAATAGTTATTATAATAATAAATACCAAGTTTTGACATGATATAGTACTCTCTAACACAAAATGTTACTGTTTTTCCTACCAGGTATACCATGCATATTACAAACCTTTAGAGTTTACAGTGGCTGAAAGAGATGCAACTCAATGCTATATGAAAGTGAGTTTTGTGAGCTTTTAACTTGCTTTTAACTTAAAATGGGATATGGTACAGCCAGCTTTAAAGAGCACTGTTTCGCCAAAAGAATCTCAAGATGGATATTTTCTTGGCGACAGACATCTTAAAATTGCTTTACAGATATTAGCATTTTTCAGAACTGACATTCTGCTGATTAATACCACCTTTGAACTACTTTTAAGGTCCTAAGAAATATTTTAAATTCTATAGAGATCAATCTCTGCTTCTCCCAGCAAAGTTCTTAACTGGTTATGTGTAATATTTATAATTCCACCTCTCAGCAAAAGTATGATACCTTCCAAAAATTAAGCATAAGGCTTACAAAACTACAGTAAGTATTCAGTCTCTACTCATGACAACAAAAAAAGCTCCTGGTTTAAACCAAAGTGTCAGACCTGAAAAGGACCTTCTGCAGCAATCCAGTTGCTTAAGTGTTGGAAAGGTTTTTGATGCTCTCACCTACAGTAGAGAATCTTAGGTAGGATGAAGTGTAGTGTTGGTAGAATATATAATAATTTTCTTTTTCTTCCTTTTCCTCTCATCATCAGGGAACAGTCTTTTTTGCATAAATATATCCATAAATTACATTATACAATATTACATTGTTATTGTAATGTGAGGAATGTCCATTGTCAATAATTGCAATCAGTCTTTCTGAATGTATTTTGTCACCTCTGAATTACGTAAATGCTTGCATTAAGTGTCCCAAGTACCAGTATAACTAAGGTGATGATAGTCCATTTTATGTATTCCCTTTGAATTATGTCAATTAGAGTAAATATTTAAGGGTAAAGTAGTAATAGCGTAATAGTTGTTGGATGATATTTAATATAGTCCTTACTAAACTCTCAAAACATATAAACAAATATTTAGCTTGAGTGTTTCAAACTATTGTGAGAATTTTTCCTTTAAAACTCCTTAATATTTAAAGTCCCACATCAGGATTGCTTCTGTTCCTGGCATTCCTGATGAAAGAATTTAAGTTTTTATTGAATAGCCAAACTTAGTAGATTAGTGATAATTTAATGCTTGATAGGAGGATGCAGGGAGAGACTTTCTTTTCATAATTATAAAGATGGTGTCCTTACAGGAATTAAAAAGTTTTCATTAAATTTTCTAATAAAAGTTAAGTATGTAATGACTCAGGCTCTCCCAGATACTTATTAACCTTCATCTGTGACTGGCTCTGAGGCTTGACTCCTTTTTAGGTTATGTGGCCCATGTGGTAAATGTATCTCACCAAACATGCTGCTCTAAGTGTTTACTGACTGAGCGATAAAGGCACAAAATATCCTGGAATTGGTAGTGGTCATCTGTGAGAACACAGCTG
>WEKY01001860.1:38561-61533 GCA_013390045.1 Picathartes gymnocephalus | reverse complement strand
AAGCCTAGGATATATTAATAATGCATAGCTAATACCAAAATTCAAAGGCTTGTCAGAAGCCAGGCAAGCCCACGTTAATTTTGCAGTGACAATAAAGAGAACAACAGCAGGCTTGTTTGTAGTGACAATAAACCCATATAATAGCAACACACAAAATAAAAAGATACAGCATAGGAAAATGTAAGTAGATTAACAACATTTCAAATTGCAAAAAACAAGGAGGAGTTTTTATGCAATGCCACTCCGTACTATCTAATACTGCTGAGTGGGAGCATCAACAAAGCAGAGAGAAGGATTCAGGGCAGAGAAAAGTGGCTGGGGTAAATCATCCAAGTCCCTCCTGATACCTGCACCCCCAGTGCTCTCCACAGGCTAAATGTGTTAGAGTGAGCCAAAGAGATGAACTCAATCCCCTCCTCTGCAGCTCTGGTAAAATCTGAGGAGCAAAACTTATAAAGCATTGTTCTTCCATGCAGAAACAAGATGTATTATGTGTAAGAAGATGGTTATTCAACTAGGTTAAGGCTGGAAGCCTGGATTCAAACCTCCCAAATCTATGACAAAAAAACTTAGCAGGTTAAGCTTTCTCAAGCCCCACTGGAATGATCTTATACTGAATTAGGGCCGTATGACTTCTCTTCCCCTTGTTTTTATAAATGTTTTACATTGCTGGGCAGAGGCAGCCAGTACACACAGCCTTGCAGAGTTAATACACAGATATCTGTCCTCAGAATACACTTTTTCTTCAATTTGTAATTAATACTAACAATACTGAATCGTGTGAACCAAACAATACACCACAATGGGAATTCAAGGATACCTGTATTACTCATAGGCAGTCTTAATACTGGGTCTACTCTGCCTTTCAGCCCTAATCTTTAGGTGGTGCATTGTTATAAATCCCTCAGGGTAGATGCTCTCAGCTCCAAAATCATTAGAAACTGCTGGGTTGTAATTCAATGCCTTGTCTCTCTACTTACTGGATATGTGCCAGTGCACAAACTGTATTGACAGGTGAAATGAATGGCAGTCAGGAGCTTAAATAACTTCAAAAAACCTACTCAAGCACCACAGCAAGATGCTTTATCATACACCGAGATTGGGAACTCTAATAGAAAGGCACATTTATTAAATTGTCTTCTCAAATTCTTCATGTATCTAACAGAAGTGTAAAGACCAAAAACCGAAAAGTAACTTTATATATGTTTTATACACTTCTATTGAAGCAGGTATTAAAACATTATGTCATACATGAATACAAATAACATTCAGCAGAGCACGTGGTGGTGTAGTCAGAGTTGATATTCTTCAATCTAGGTACTCCATGTTGCTTTTAACACATTTGTTTCTCTCAGCTGTCAAACTTGGGCTCAACTTTCACATATTGGCCTGCGCTACTGTTCCAAATTAAAACAAATTATGAGCGCCCTGACCTGGTATTTGCTTTTNAGTAGAAAGTGTGTCATTAAAATCCAGTGAAATTGAGCAAAGCTAAGTGCTCTATGCTAAGTGAATTTTTCCCAGGGTGGACAGACCGCTTAACATATCAGATTTTTTCGACTGACATTTAAAAGTATCGTATTGTTTTGTTGGTCAAGCACCTGAAAAGCTCACAAGGTGGGCAGGAAGAGCTTAGTCATAATGTTCTAAGTAGATTCTCCCAAATACACAATTGTTTGGTCTGTATTTCCATTTCAATACATACACTTACTTATTGGATACACCAGTTTTTTAAAAAGCCCACAACTCTGCTAAAGTGACAACAGGGAATTCAATCCAATGCCATCTTCATTTAATTTGTGTTTTAAGTCATTCTTTGGTAATTCAGGACAAGCCTACACCACATTATAGTTTGCTTCAAGTCTGCTCACCAAACTGTTGGAAAATGGTGATATACAATGAATTAGTCACCCAAAGTTGTTATTTCTACTCATTTGTCTTCTACACAAACAAAACCTAGAAAGGTCTTTAACAGCTCCTCCATGCCCTGATGGCAGGCTGCTGCTATAGGATTAAAAGAAAGATCTGCTTCCTACTCCAAAGGGTTTGCCACTGCTGTTTTGACAATAGAAGGGGTCTAGAAAAAATTTTTGCAAAAAGGACATCATAGGAACCAAACAGCACAAATGTCACAACAATCAATTTCCTTAAATTCCTTTATAATCTAGAAATGGTTGTAGTTTCTGTAACATGGGGAGTCTAATGTTGCACATCTTACTAACACAGAATACTGTTTGTAAAATAAAGTTTCAATAGAATTACTTGCTTGAGTAAAAGCTATTGAATATAATTGTCTAAAACCACCTAAGCCTCTAAGGTCAGTGGCTTCACATTGGTGAACCCTTCTGCTAATTATATTACCCCAGGCAGTTATTTGACTCACACACCTTACCAACGTTTGTCACTTACGTGTAGCTTAAAAAACATTTTTAATAATTTCTCTGAGTGGAAGTATGCTACTGAATATAGTACAGGTTTTTCATTCAACTTAAAAGTTTGAAATAAATGCTACTCCCTCAAAATACCAAAGAGCTAAAAATAGTTTAGAACCCCTCATACTGAGCAGCTTCTCTTCCACAGTAATTTGCAGTGTGATGATGAAATGAGAAAAAAACATAAGGGGAAACCCATATCATAAAATACCAAAGCAAATGTTAGTTAAAAGGTCATAAAGTGACAGCATTATATCACACAGAGAACAAAGATGAAAACAGAATCAGACCAAACTGAAATAGAAACTCTTTCAATTTTTCTATCAAACATTCAAGAGTTAAAAAGTTCAGGGTAGGTCTCTGAAATGGGTTTTTAATTGCTTGCTTATTTTATTCCTCCTCTAATAGTATAATTATTCTTCACATGACGAGTGAAAAAGCAGAGACCTGTCAGAGCTCTGTTCATAAGCAATCTTGCAGGACCAGATATGAACACAAAAGAGCCCTGGAACACAGCAAGTGTTAAGAGGACACAAGCTGTGGGGCTGATTAGCTATTTTGATTCTATATCGAGAGGATCTGATCCATTAGCACAGGGAGATTAGAAATCACTCTGCAACAGCTCTGGTTCTATACCCCCTCCTTTTTTTAATTATAATTTTTAAACTTTGGGTGAAGTTCTAACTGATCCCCGAGTCATCTGTTGCAAGTGAAAAGGCAAAGCAATAAAAAGAGAATTCCTCTAATAACACAGGAATACATGGAGGGACCACTGGAGGTAGATCCCTTAGTCCACTTACAAATTAAGGAAACCANAGGGCAGCCAGAATTATGACAAAGAGAGGTCACAGAGGGTAGGATTGCAAGGTTACATCAGTTGGGTTTTTCTTTATGTTTGTTTTTTACTGAATTTGTGCAACATGCCTCTTCACAGATATTTTTATTGTGTTGAACAAAAAAAAAGGCATTGTTGTGAATTTGTCTGTATGTGACCTGGATATATGCACTGCAATAGCCATTTTTATTTTTAATAACTAACTATCCCCACTTGTACTAATTTCCCAACACACACACAAAGACCCCACTGCTCCAATGTATCTTGGTTTTAACCAGGAAACTGCTTGAAGCTAAAAATCAAAACTAAAGAACAACAAAGGGATCACACTGAGCCGGGCACATTGGAAATACATAAAAGGTAGATGGACATAACAGTAGTCACTACAGGAGGAATGTTTTAATGCTCTTTTTGATTCTATATATAGTTCCAAAAACTTTAAAACAGCAACCAAAGCAAGAAATTTCCTCTCAGATCCAATTTGCAGAGCAGTAAAATATATACTTGCATAGAACACAAAAATGCCTTGACCTTCAGCAATGTTTTGTTCATAAATTGGGGCAGAATCCTTTTAACTACTTAATTGGTGAAAAGATACAGAGTTTACAGCACTACTGAAACATACACCCATCTTCTGTTTTTTTTTTTCTTTGTGTCCACACAAATGACCCAATTCAGCAGGGCACTGAGGGAATCTCTCCAGAGGGGCAAAGTTCATGAAAATATTCATAGGAGGAAAGGTATGTCATTATCCCCAAGCTCTGCTGACTGGATTGTAATTAGAAAGATCCCTCTTTTTTTAGCAGATGGGTCTCCTGGCCTTTTTCCAGTCTACAGTTCATGTTGTCTATTGTGGCAAACCAAACTGTGAAGGAAAGAACTAAAATAAAGTGTTTCCTAGTCTACCTTTGGACAGAAACAACTTTCATACGTGAATACTGTTTTTTAATCTGTTTTAAATAAGAGGCACAAAGGCCCAGTAAATTGCTAGCTGGCTATAGGATTATCCAAACAAGGATAGCTGGATAGGAGCTTGTTCCGCACTGCAGGGACAGGGTTGTTATTCCATGACAAGCTGGTGATCTCTTTCTAATTCCTCCAAGACAAGGAACTGTCATAAGAAATACATGTACAAACACAGCCTTTGTCAGTAGTCCTAGCAGGAAGATCAGACAAGAACTGAAGGGCATGTTCACTTCTGTAACAGCTTTGCCAAGTCAAAGCCAACCTGGAAGCTTGTTCCAGAGCTATCTGCTGTCCCAGTAAACAGAAACCTTCCAGGCTGTTCAGTTTATCCTAATTACAGGCATTTTCTCCCAGACCAAACAAACAAACCAAACAGGAAAAGCACTGGTTCCATTCTGGCTGGAAAGTAGCTAAGTAGTGAAACAGAATCACAGTGCTGGTGGCGAAATAGCTAAGAAGGAAGGATACCACACCAATACCCAGGAAACACATCACATTTTTAGGAACACAGCAGGCGTAGTAGAAGTGGTATGATAAAGCTTCGTGTGCTGTTTGAGCAGCATTTCCCCAGTGAGTTCTGACAAGAAGCAAACCCTGCATGAAAACAGCGCTCAGACTCCACAGCCGCGTGCTGCTCAGTCTCTGCAGCGAGCAGGGCTTGCCAATTAACGTGAACTCTGGAGGTGAACTAAGAGATGGGGATCCGGCTGCCGGAGCTCCCCAGAGCCCATCAGGCTCATTTTACACAGCCTATTAGAACAGCTATTAAACGGTGTCGATTTTCCCTCACTGTTACAGCTGAACAAATAATGAGAAAAATTATATGCAAACATCCCCATGACTTCTGTATGAATCTGCTCCAACTGTGTTCCCACATCTTCTGTTTGATAGCCATGGACTCTTGACATTTTAAGGGAGGAGTTTGATCTCAGCATCCTCTCAGGACCACAAAGTAAATCTCCCTATCAAAAGCAATTTTCATGGGAGAAGGGGGGATTATTATGCATAAAATTATGATAAATAACAAACAAGTTTCTTAAAATTGCTATCTGTTTGCAGACAATCTGCAATCAAGAAAGGAGGCTCATTCATCAAGCAAATTGTTACTGGAAATTGTCTTCCTCAGCTATAATCACTCACATACCAAGGGCACTTGCAAATAGAGGTATCAGAGTCCTAGCACCAATTCCTGTTTTCATGTGCTTGTTCCAAGATGTACATTTAATTTAGGAACTCTGTATGTGGAATGAATACCACAAAACATGCAATCTCAAGCAATGAACTTCGGCACTAACACAGCACACACCCAGTAAAGGCTCAGGCCTGCCATACTTCTTTGGACTCTGCCAGAGCTTCCACTAACACAGCTACTACCTATGAGACTCCTACACCCCCCTTCAGAAGTTGAAAAAAGCTTCTGGAATGATTTTGGAGGGAGATCAGTCATTTTGGCAGAATTGCTTCTGTCTGGCATATAATTAGTTTACATGGGGAAAATCATTTGCTCCCTGTTCGCCCACAGGCTCTTCTGTGTGCACGGAGCATCCTGAGAGGAAAGATAGCTGGAGGTTAAAATTAGCAAGGAACGCAGATGCCATTGTCTCCTCTCATTACCTCCTCCCACAGAGCACATCTCGCATCCAGACCAAGAGGGGCTGGAAAACACAAATCCAAAGCAAAAAGGAAAAAAGAAGAACATAACAAAAATAACCCCTCTTCAAAACAACAGACTTTTCTGGTCAGCGAGGACTCTGCAGATAATTTTCCAAGCAGCAATGACAGTATGTGGCTTCATTAGCATGTCAGGGTTGTACTCACCCTTGCCTCATGTCAGGATTAGATTCCATTATCTCAAGACCAGAAAATCAGGAGTATACAACAATTAACACTTTAAATGACTTGAAAACAAGGAACCTTCTGAATAGTTGTTTCTGGGATGACATGCTGTAAACAAGAACGTCAGCACTGACTTCAGCTCAGCTGCCACAGAAAAACGAGCATCTGTTTTTCTTCTTGGCAAATATTGATCACCACTGAAATGTTCCCATATACTTGAGATACACTTACACCTTTCAAAAATATAATTAAGGCAAAAAAATCATTCCTATGGCCACATCTTTAAATAATTTCCAGAGATCTATGCCTGACAAAACAGTGAATAAGACCAATGAATTCCAGCACCTTGAAAAATATTTCTTTTCAGAGGGTCCACTCTGTGCATCCAGAGAGCAAATAATATCTGGGTTTAGGACACTCCTCTTTGCTGTGTGCAAATCTTACCCACGTAAAGTGTGATCAGTGAAACATTTCTGAATGCAAACAAAATGACGCACTGATCCATAATTTGCAATCATGTCAGGGCATATATTATAGAGAAAATGGGAAAAATATATATTCTCAAATTTTAGATTTGTGTGTGTGTATAGAGAAAAAAGAGTGGCATTACTGCTGTGGTTAAATCAATTCTAACACATTAAAGTTCTTGTATTTTTACTTAATATGCTAATTCTATACAGATCTGCTAACTGGACTGGCTGGCAAGCAGCTCTAAACACCACCAAGATAATGTTTCTAAAATGTGTCAGGAGCCTTAATAGTGCAAAATATTATGAGTAAATTAATCCTTCTATCAAATGGCTGACAGCAACATAAAGGGTCAAGGTTTATACACACAAAGGACTCCTTTTGAAAAATTACTCAGCCATCTCCTGACTCCAACAAGAAACCAAGAAAAATGAGGTCTACATTGCCCTCAAATAACCCAAGTAAGCAGATCTTTGCTTACCCAGAAGGACTTGAGACACTACAAAAGGGGGGAGGGAGAGAAGAAAAACCTTTATTAGAAGAAATTTACTTTAATAAAGATATGAAAGCAAGCAAGGTCCTGATCACAAGGTTTACTCAGAAATTCATAAGCCTCCAATAACATAATCCCTATTAAAAAATCATAAAGACATGGTTTGTTAATATAATATTTCATTAATAATTAATTAATTACAAATTAACATATCTAAAATGTTCTGTACTTCTGTAAGCCTCTGGTATTTTCAATTAAATAAATTCATGGAGATTTTCATTCAATTCCAACAGTACTGCCTTTTCATACATAAAAAAGCAAGGGCAAGATGCCATTTTTGGACAGCACCACTTCTAACCACAAAGCTGTTTAACACAGTGTCACTGATCACATAAATGCAGGGAGCTTCACTGGCTCCTGGGTTATCACAGATTTACTACCAACTTAAGCAGAGTGGGACCAGATCCCATATTTTTTGTGAAAGAGGCTCCACAGGACAACAGAAGCCATCATTTCACCAGATTCCTTCCAACTACCTGGCTGATGGTGAAGAAAGAAATGGAAGCCAACAACTTCCCAGAAAACAACGTTTCTGGCTAACACAACTGAAGTTATCATGTAAGGAACAACTCCAAAATCATTTAAAAAAATCAGTCACTGGAATGAAAAGTCCAGCATTTTTCAATTCCAAAAGCTGAGAGTGCTAAACAAGAACAGCAGTGGGTTTGAACAGAATAGAAAGAGCAATAATACAATTAAGGGCAAAATGTTTCCTTTTCAATTAAAGGCTAGAACTGAAGAGAAGCTGAAAAGCAGAGATATGTTGGAATTATGACCCCTGAAATGATATATAGCTTAATGCCAGGCTCTGAATTGAGCTACTGCAGCCTCAAAGGGGCATTCCTCAGCTGGCTAGGCTTCAATGCAGCAGAGAGATTCCACAGGCATTAGTATCAATGAGGAGAGGAGATTATAATGCATGTGCACTCTATGAGTAAAAAGGGTAATGAAATTATGCAGCTTTCTCCCCTGCCATGAGTAGATCGTGCAGACTCATCATCAGTGCTTTTGACTGCTGGGAATCCATCTAGGGCTTGGAATGCTGTGCTAGAATATCCCACCCTGTGCCTGAAGAGACACTGAATGTATGCAATAGCAAACACTGACTTATTTCAAACAGAGGCTAAGACTGGCCATTAGTTGTGGTATCTGAATCTCTGGAAAATATGCCAAATTCACAGCTATAGACATGGAATGACCACTGGGATACTATAAAAAGATGAGCACTTGTACACATCCCCATTACACAGTCTCTCCTAATGGATTTCTCTACCTGCTCAGAAGAGCATGCAACATGATTTTCCACCCTGCCAGTCAATCCAGGAGTCACATCTGTGAAACTAGGCAGCCATTTCCTTGACCTTCCCTCACGCAGAATGAAGAGAGTGGGGTTTGCACTCTAACAGCTGATAGCAGTTGAGTTGCCATGGTCACTTTCCTGCTGACCTTCTTTCATTCATTATCCATAGTGTACGTTTTCCAAAGATACAGGTTAAGTTGGAAGTTTACTTTTTATCACTGCAACAAAGACATGCACTTTAACTGGGACCCTCACTTGAGGAAACATTATAAAACTTGGGAAAAAGACTCCAATATCTAGATACCACAGCACATCTTAAATGATTCCAAAGTATAAATTACACCCTTTGTCTTTTATTTAAGGACACAGCATATTTATCCCAGGGACCTTCAACTCCCACCATAATGCACTGGCAAGCAGGACAAACCTTGGTCAACTTTAATCATTCTTCCTTTCTTCATTTTCTCCTGTCTTGCCTCACTCTTCCCTCACCCCATTTCTATACCTTTTCCCTCCTCCACTTCTGGTGTTATTGTCTTTTCCCTATTTAATTCAATTCCCAGTTCCATGCTTCTAAGGCAAACACAGCTCTAGTGCACCTATCCACTTGTCACAGCTTGTTTTGCCAAACGATGACTGAAGGGAGTCTGCTCCTTCCTGCACTTGCAAATAGCTCCAGAAGAGTTAAGCACAGGAGGAGATTCAAGGATACAGCCTCGGCAGTAATGGCCATTTACCTCCTGACACAGCCATGACCTGATGAGGAACCCAGTGCACACATGAGAGGACACGAGCTGCAGTTCAAATCCATCTGCTGCCAGAGCTTCCTACATCAGATACGCACAGTCCTTTAAAGATTTCTGGCAGTATTTCTTATTGCCAGGGAGAGACATTCCACTATTTCCACTGAAGAGAAACATTACCTCAATGCTCACAGAAATAAAGCCTGGACAAATGGTGAAAGTTTACTCCCTTTTAGCACTGGCTTACCCAAAAACTCCAAGCAGATGTTTCATTCTGCAGCTGATACACAACAGCTCTGTCCCTCACTTCACAAGGGCCTCTATGTAACCTAACAGGATGTCCCCGGTATCCTGGGGACATTTTCTATCCTGTTGGACAGACTAGAAGTTAACATTATTGGCCAAACTAAGAAAAGAACCACCTTTTTCAAGCCACAAGGGAAGAGCATCATCCAGTGTAGACCAGCACAGGAAGTAACGCATGACTGCTGCTGCCACAGTGCCCAGGGTACTGAGTGCCCTGAAGGAAACCAGAGGGAAGGCAGAGCTACACACAGAGCTCCAGGCAGACTTTCCATGCAGATTAAATCTATTTGAACATCAACAGTGATTAATTTAATCTTAGCAGGCAGTTTCAACATCCTTCTTCAGTTTTAACCCTGGGAATCTGAGAAACAACTGGACTAAGACACTCAGTCTAAAGTTCCAGGGAAGTTCAGCCCCTGAACTTGCTAAATCCTCTGCTTGTCTGCCTTTTCCTTCATTGCCTTCCCAAAGAGGCTCAGCAACTGTTACCCAACCAAACTCCTGTTTCTTCTAGATCCTGACTCCTCAGGGTTAAATACCAAGACACTGAGTAGCCAGCTCCTCACTCTGGTTCCCACTATAAGTGACCATCTTGTTCTGAAGATCACAGGCACTTCTTTGGCAAAAACAGACCATGCCCTTGTCTGACCTTTGATTTTCTATGCACAAAAATGCAGCTGGGATCCAGCCTCTGTGAGATAAAGAGGGGAAAAAAAACATCCCCACCAGCTCCTTATGGGAGCAAGACAGTGCAATCCAGTTCTGCGTATCTGTACAGCAAATACAATACAAAAGAACGTCCCACACATTGAGACAGACAAGTTACATGCAAATTTTCTATACATCAGCTGGCACTCAGGTTCCCAGAAACAGCATCAGAAGCTCATCAGTACTTCTACCTCCTCTACTTCCTAGATAAAAATTTCTTCCCAAAATAGTTTGTAGAATTTCATTTTCATTTGGCTTTTTTCTTATGGTGCAAAAAGATTCTGTAACTTGAAATCCCCATTTGTTCTCCCTAGATAATCATAAGGATGTTTTCCAGAATCACTCAGAAATGCCTTGTGGAAGTGCCCAAGCAGACAATCAAAGGCAAGAGGGCCTCAATCCAGTTTTCTGACAACTTGGATGAAACAATTTGACATGAACGTGCCCACAGAAATCACCACAACGCAAGGAGCAGACAATGATTAACAAACTCTTCTGTTTCTGTTGAATGGCATTGGCTCTGTTAGAGCTTAGAGTTATACTAAAACCAAAAAGTAACAGGGCATTTTGGAGTTTCATTCCTCAGAAGCATTTGAGGCATCCTGTAGCTCCAGAGAGAGACCAAGTTCAAACCTGATATTTTCTTGCCTAAAAGTCAGACGTTACATCAGAAGCAAAGGTGACCCTCTGACTGTCGTGCTCTGGTCTATTGAAATGCACCTTCACGAAGGAAGGTTTAATCTGCTCTAACAGAAAATGTCAAAGCTTGACTAAATGTCAAGATTTCATTACAGTCTGAAACAATGCCCTGAAAAACAGCTGCAAGTCAGATCAAATTTGAAATACATTTATTGACACTGAAAAACAGCAGAAATAGTTTTTTTTAGTGTTACTAAAATACTGATTTTGACAAAAGTTTAAATGACACTTCATGATCCCCCAGTTATTTTACATTAGCCTCAATCTAATTTGCAATTCTTAAGCCTTAAAAAGACTATTTCAAATTATAGATGAGATGTTGATGAGGTTGTTGTCTAGTGAACTACAAATTAAAATAAAGCAAGAGAAGTTGACATCCAAGAACTGCCAAATGTAAATTTCCCAAAGAGGAAAGCAATGAAAACTAAAATAGGAACTCCTGAAAAAAATGCTACTGTCATAGTTTGAAAGCTAATACAATAACCCCAACAACTGGATGCGTAATCACAACTTGTGCAAAACAAATGTTATTTTGCAGTATTTATAAACACAGGTAAAATACGATGCATTTGGGGACCTGCCATTCTCCCCTATACACACTTCCTGACAGCTGGTTGGACTTATTTCTCCCACAACGCTGACTTTGAATTCTTTATCTTCACAAACCGGAGGTGTTGAGCAGGCAAAAGGAACCTGCTATTTGTAGCTTCTAAGTAAGCCATACCAAATTAGGGAAAGAAGAACAAATAAGTGTATAATGATACACCTGCTTCCTCTTGTTGATCTCAATCTGTGAAGTTTCAAGGCTGATTCTCTTCCTACCCAATTCTCCTGGCTAAAATGACCTGTTAGGAACACCAAATTTCCTGTGTTCCCTCTCTATCCTGAATTTTACTAGAGACTGAATATGCCTTTGAGCTATAATTTCAACCTTACATTACTGCCAACATTTTAAAAAGGACAGTTTTACTAGTGGCATCACAAGGGAGCTGATATTTTCTTTTTCTCTCTTCCTGAGTTCCTAATGGAACAGCAGGAGGCAAAGTCAGTGTTTAGGCCATAGAATAAGTCATAAACGCCAAAAGGATAAACATTCAGGGGTACACTTCCCAGAGACCATCAAGTAGAAATCCTCAGAACAAATCAATGCACTTTAAGTAATCAATTCTACTTCTACAATTGCTTCTATTCCCTATTAAAGCGTCCAAAGGCTAAAATTACTCTCAGATTCTGCAGTTCACAATGGAATAAACAAATATCGATGCTTCAGTTTGTGATCTGTGTGCTTTTAGGGTAATGGAAGCCAGACTGAGTTGCCCTGTGCCAGAGAAAAGGCTTATGTCTTAGTTTTCAAAGTGATGAAAACTATCATTCATTTTGCTATGGAAGAAATTTTTCTTATCTTATCTAAACAGGGCTTTGCATTTAGGAGTCCAGAAGAGGAACTGACATTTCCTTTTGGCACAGCTTCCTTAAAACACTGTAAAATCAAATGTCACCCCTAATGCAAGTTCCCAGGTGCAACACAACTGCATTGCAAGTGCAGTGGGAAGATGGATGAGCAGAAGGTGGCAATAGAGCACCAGATCAAAATCCATATACAACTTACTCCCAATTAGATGCTCGCTCTCACCACAGCACACACCCTGTGTGTGAGTTGTGTACCTCCACTGAAAACCCAACATGATATAGGTGTGATTTCTTACAGCTGCACCACTCCGGGTAAAAGCAAATGTAAAAAGTTCTCCTCAGGTAGGTGACATAATGACAAAACTCCCTTAAGCAGTTCAGTGTGCTGTCTATGTGGCTCCCTGCATCTATCAGAAGATTACAGAAAACAAGGGGTTTGTGTAGTTTGTCAATAAAAAAGTTATTATAAACCCATGTACATCCTCCAGCTGAAAAGCTCAATTATAAGCACTTATCTTAGAGCTAGAGTGGAAAAGTCATTACATTTTATACAATAATATTCTCCTTCATTCCTAAAAAAATCATCTCTTGAGCACTGGTGGAAAGTGTATGGACACTTTCCAAGATTAAGAATACTTTGGTGTAACACTTCACTGTTAACCAGGTAACCACACAAATCTGGCTCATCTGAAGTTTGTAGTTAAGCCTTTAAGTTTCAGTCAGAAAGCGCCATTTCATACAGGTTTGTAGAGACTTCTGAAATACATAAGGATTATCTGAAACGCTCCTTCCCATTATAAGCACGGAGGAGGGATTGAGAAAGGCAGAGATCTCCCTCTTTCGGCCAAAGGGAGGCGAGGCAGGCACACACTGCCTTTACAAGGGATTTGAAGGCAAATAGGATTGGACTTATTCCCCCACATTTCTGATGGAGACAAATAAAACAGAATAAAACAATGAGGGGGAAAAATTTTCACTGGTGTCTCGTGGAATATTTCCAAGTTGCCACGTTTAAGATGACAAGCGAAGACTGATCTTCACGCACCACAGAAAGCAGTTTTTCTCAACTTTGTGGCATTACTACTTTGAAGCTCTGCATAGGTTTTCTGGTTTCAAAGCTCTTGAAATAAAAATGTTTGTTAACAAGAACATGGCAGTATAACAGGTTTTTTTCCTGCCCTGCCTTCTCCTGCTGCATCCCAGCAGGCAGCAGTACCTGCCCGAGACACTGCCCAAAGCCGGACATCAGCCCCAGCCATTCAGGGTTTGAAATGGCCCCCATCTGCCACAATAAACCACACAACACTAAGCCCCACAGAACTATGCTGACCAGCAATTATTTGGATTTAAGAGCTAATGTTACAGGTACCTAGCACTGAAACCCAAGCAGTGTGCATCTAAGTTACACACATTTATGTACCAGCTGGTCAACCAGCATCACTCAAGAGTAGGCAATGTGAAAGAAGCCTGATGAAAAGGGGCAGTGGTTGAACTTTTCACCTCAGCAATGAACAGAGGAGAACCGAGGAGCAAAAGACAAGGGCAAGTCTCCCTGGCTCAATTAGCAGCGCCCATGGCCTGGATGGCCAGGTCTCTGTGCTCCATCAATCACCTGAGATGGAAGCCAATACACAGCAGGCACACACGAGTCTTCCTCCATGTCTGTACAGTGATTATAACGTGCTACGTAACCATTCCTGGCCACAGCTCCCATGGGCTGGGACTGTATCTCACCCGGTGCTGCCAGCTAAGTACTGAGCTATAAATACAGCCATGCATTTGGTCACTGCTCACCCACCACTAAAAGGGTCCTTGGAGCAAACCCCTTATTAAGCACATCGTTTTCTCTATCACGGCAAAAGATCAGGTTTTAAAACACCAACAAAATTAAGCAAATGGAAATAGTCAAGGTATCTGACATCCTAAAAAGCCTTCTAGACTTAATACGTCATCAAAAGTTATCCAAGTGGCAAAGAGAACAAAATTGGCATTCCAAATGACTAAACATTCCAGTACATTGTGTGTAGCTGCCTCAAGTACCTGAGAGCAATCATTAAAGAAAGATTTTATCAACTGACCATTTAAATGCCCTGATAAGACACACAGAAAAAGCAGCAGAGGGAAATGAACATATAGAAAAGTCATAGTAAGGTGCTCACATGTTCTGCTAAAATAGTAAAGAAATCTCTCCCAGCAACTATAATTTCAGGGGGTTTTAGTACAGCAATTGTCTGATAAACACCCTTCCTCCACTGAGATTAAGGAATTTAAAAAATAAACCATAGCACAATTATCCCCTCAGCAGCAAATAATAAAATTATTAGTAGACACTTCCTGAATGAAAGAGTCTGCTTTGCTTAAATAATAATCACTTTTCAATACTGAGCAAAAAGAAGTAACTCAAGTGTAACACAGGAAACAAACTGTTAACTAAATATTGGATATTCTTTTAAAAAAATGTTATAGGGTAAGCTACATAACAGAGCAACCAACACTTAAAATGTCTTAATTATCAGTGTATTTAAATAACTTCGCTTCACTGCTGTCCCACCTACAGCTTCCTGACTGGTTCACAGATAGAAAAAATTATTGCAAAGCTATTTCTTGCCCTGGGTTGTCGCCTGGCTTAGTGACAACATTTCACAGTCCCCACTCTCCAGCAGGCTGGCAGGCAACCATCATTCCCGTTTAACCTTCATTCCAGAACACTGGCCTTTGTCAGAGAAATGCTGCCCTTCAGTCCCATAGAAATAACTTTGCTTCCCCTGGAAGCTGGGATTTGGGCATACTTCGGGCTTTAACTGCTTCTTACAACACTATAACTATATTAATATGGGACTTCAGTTGAGGAAAATTATGAGTAAGATACAGTTTGTTCTTTGGTAGTTGGAAAGTATAAAGTACATTAACCAGCACGAACTAATTAAGCTTTTTCATGTTGTTTAAAAAAGGGTACTTCATCTAAAAAAAAAAAACCCACCAAACGAACTCCTAAACATTGTTTTTCATAATTCTTTCTGTCCATACCTCTTAGTTAGTTAAAAGTTACTGACAGGTCACAAAAACAGTCACACACTCAAACTTAACAGTCATCAACCACACACCACCTAAACCTTGAAAAAACACCATTTTCAAGCTGATTTTATCCAAATGATGTAACAAAAAAACCTTAAATTATATATATGTTTGGAGAGAAGAGCTCAGCTTTGAGAGTATATCCCAAAGATTGATAGCATGAGTTTTAAAGGAATAGTAATGGAAGAATTACTGTAGTACTTAAATAAATACCTGGACTTGTATTTTATGCAAAGGTACCATCACTTATGACTAAAATTCAATTCCTGTTATTATATAGGTACCTTTTGGCAGTATTTATTTTAATAGCAATATAATACCATGATGTGCCAAACTATTTAAACACCAATTCAGCTCTCTGCATTTTCATAATTCCACCCACTTGCAATTAAAGTAGAAAATGTTTAAAGAATAGCAAAACATTTTCTTAAAAGTCCCTGACTAGGGACTAGACAAACCAGAATAAATTCTTACACCAACAGCTGGTACTGCTGTGGTGCAGAGAGCAACACTTGCAGACTGTCCGGCGATTTACAGGATCAGGCATGTTACTTCTTCGTATACCAAATTTAAAACCCTCCCAGTGCTTGGCATCTATCTCAGGCTGAGAGTCAAGGCCTATAAAAAAACTGGGTGTGCAGAACAGCTTATTTTAAGAAAATTCTCATCACCCTTTTGCTGAAAACCTGTAGAATACTCATGCTTTGGAGCACAGCCTTAAAAATCTGGCTGCCATATCAGGGATAAATAGGTTTTGTGCTATCCCCAAGAGAATTCATCCAAAACTGAACAAGTCACAAGCCTCTATAACCACAGCTGACATTGAACATTACAGCATCTTAAAGCCCATATGTGCCCTGGTGCCCAGGTGCACTGTGAGGAGGGAAATAAGGTGGAATATACTGCTGAGCAGCCCTGCTTCATCAGGGACCTACCCAAATTGAATTGACTCCATGGGATAAGGCCCTGTCCTCCGTTTTTGATACATTTTCTAAGTTTCTATACTTTAACAAAGTTACTTTAAAATCTGGAAGGTACCAAAAAATAGGAAAAAAAAAAAATTCATTATCTGTGTTTGAAATGAAAGACAGGAACAACACACAATGCCAAAAATAAGAAAATCAAGTACATTAATTTCTTGTGTTATGAAATCAATTGCGACTTTTTCACAAAACTCCTGCATCACTCAGCACACAAAATGGATGGAGCTTCCTATTTTATCTTCCATTTTTAAACCCAGCTGCAACTACACTTATTCATTTCCTGATGGCTTCCTTTGGAAAGCTAATATTTTATAAATAAAGCCATACTTAGGAGAGCAAGAGAGCTGACGAGACAGTCAAGCACTGCCAAGACCCAAATGCCTCGTCATTTGGGTAAGGACTCCTGTCTTTGGTACCTAGTATTCTCTCTTTAAATTATTTGGGGTTTGTTCTTGACCATATGCTTGTATTCAAAATAATATTTCAACTGTAGAAATAACTATCCATATTCTGTAATATGAATACTTTCCTCTTTATTGTATTTCCCCTCCATGCACCTAAGAACATATCCTATATTCTAGGAGAGCAGACTGTGTGTGTCCCAGCCAGTGGCCAGAACAGAGGTGGTGGCAGGAATTTCCCAGGGGGATGGGGTTACCTCAGCTCAAGGAGAGAAGTTTGTGAAAGAAAAAAACACTGAGGGTTATTAAATCACAGAGACAATATCCAGCTCAGGAAATCCTGAGCCAAAAACAGCTGGAGGCCAGGAGATTATTCAGGGGAAGTATCAGATATGCTTGCCCTGTTCCTACTCTTCCCCAAGAACCAGGCTGTGGCTGTTGTTGAGGAGAAAACACTGACACACAGACCCTCAGGTCTGATCTTGAAATGCAGCTTTTATGGATGACAAATGTGGTTTGGATCTGAATGTCCAAAGTTTACTTCATTGCAGGTTTTCAGCCCATCTGAGGAACAAGGCAGGCAATAGTTCATTAATTAATGGTATATTTATGGTTTCAAGACTATCACCAAAGTAATTTTTAAAACACTGCTTAACAAAATAGAAGAGAGAATGAAGTGTTTCATAACTTTTTGGCCACCATAGAGCTCAATCTTCAGCCAGACAAACTGGTGTAGAGTTATGAGAAGATATGGAGGGACTGGCAGCTCCCAGCTAACCCTCCCAACAGGGGGATATAAATAAGTCTTATTAACCTTTTTCTTAACAGGAGGATCCTTTCTTTTTTCAACCTCCCCTGCAAACACCCCCTGCGTTCTGCTGGACAGTACTAGCCTTCTCCTTGGGAAGTCTCTGTTGTTCTGTTTCTGATACATTTTAGAACGTGTGTCCAACCTTGAATATTATTTATAGAGGATCTTACATCAGTCTTTTGCTTCAGTATTTTTCCAATTGTTAAAAAAACTTCAGGTTTTCCAGCTGCTACTCCATTTTAAATTTTGGAAGATGAGTTGATCAGTCCAGAAACCACACGACTGCTTTCCTTGAACAGTTATTAAATGTGGATCCCAGCAGATCCTTCCACTGCACATTGCCTCACATTCACCCCCAAGCAATTCCTCCAGCCAGAAGGTGCAGCTGAAAGGCTCTCTGCACCTCCATAAACACCAACCTCAGCTTTACAGCATTCCAAAGGCCCTGCTTAGTGGTTTTGATTTCAATACACTATTTGCATTTGCTTAAAAATCTCTTCTACAACAAACTGCAAACAGACTCTTTTAGACTCTGTACCAAATTCCCATCTAAAAAATTCCTCTTTATGTCTAACGAAAAGAGCTAAATGTAGCAGAAAGTATCTATTACCAACCCTGGCAGAGTTTTATCCAAGGGCCATGAGTTTTTAACTCAGCTACATCAGCTGACTCCCCTCAGAGAATTGTAAAGTTCATTAACGTTTGCTAATCTCAAATCATGAATATGGACTTGGTTTTATTTAACATACACTTACACACTCTACACCCACTCACATGCATATATACATACACACACACACACACTGATATTTTCTTTTCATTAGAAATGTTTGGGAAGAATACTGATTGCACAGCTTTGATACATGCAGCTTCCTCCCTATCATTTTATGACCATTTTAGTTAATATAATTACCATTACAGCAGATCATAATTTGTTCTCATGGCTACAAATTCATGAGAACAAACTGCTGTGACGCTACAGTCTGAGCAAAAGAAGAGCAGGTAGAAAAACAGCCCAGCTTTCACCAGCTTCTTTAGCTGAAAGGCTCAAATACAGAAAGGAAATCAAAATCACTTCCTCTACTTTTGAGTTCCCACCTCTGCAGCCATCCAGCCTCTGCACCAGAGATGTTACAGGCATGGGTGGCTGTGAAAACTACAGAGCAGGTTTACAGTGTTTTTAAAATATATGCAATACATGTCAGCCCTTTTCTTCCTTCCCAGAGAAATCTGGAGAATGGATTTTGTGGGGGAGTACAGAGATGGCTTGCCTGGACAGTTCATTAAAAGCTTTGCATTCCTAACCCAAGGTATATGTTGGGGGCAAAATTTTGTTACCGCAGCTTGTTCACTTTTAATAGATGAAAAAACTGGGGTTATTATCACTTTTTAATTATTATTTCATGCCATTGTAGAATAGCCTAGGGAAGCAAATGATTTTATAAGAACAGATATTAACTACATGTGACTGATACTTTAGGAAGAAAAAAACACAGGCCTATTCCTTACAGCAAAAGGAATAAGACTGACCTAGTTTGCCCTTAATCGTGTCTGTAGAAAACTTTTACCATTAACACTTGCATTCAACACAAATCTCGCTTCCAATGGATTTCCCATTGACTTCTGAAACAGAGCCAACGAAACTAATCTTCAGAGAGAGCAGAGCACGCATAAAACACTCAGATTGACACAAGATTAGATGTACATTTCTAAGAGGCACTTAAAGACTTAAGAGTGAAAATTCTGCCGTATACAAACACACTTAGAAGTAGGCACAAGCTCAAAAGGATTTTGACACTCCCAAATCTTCGGTGGTGTTTGAAACCCTGGCAAGGATGTGTACATTGGCCCATCAACATCTACCTGTGCCAGAAATAGCACCAGAACACAGATGGAGAAAAGCAAAAGCAACAATACTGTGTATTTATGCCTTATCTGAGATTGTCTGAAATATTTAAACCAGGAGAATATCTTTAAAAGCAGCTCTGCAAAGTGGCCAGGCCTATGTTTTCATCTCTTCTGACACAATAAAGAAACTGCAAAAGCTGCATTAGAATGAGGTGTTTTCTGAACAAATGTTTATAAACAGAATGTAAGAAATTTGTCTGGCTGATAAAAACTACCCATTCTCTCACTCGAAAAACAGCATCCTTTTTTCTGCCTGCCTTTGGATAAAAGAAAACAAATAAGATTTTGGCAGAAAGGCTAATATAGACTAAAAAATTTTGGCAGCAAACCTGTTGCTCTTTGCAGTCTATGCTTCACATGTCAGGTTTTACTTTTTGTCAGTAAAATAAGCTGTGGAAAACTCAGGACTATGTGAGACATTTCCTCAGGATTTAGATTTTGGGCTCTTTTTTAAACAAAGCAAAGTCACCTTGGGAGATCTTAGCCTATTTGAAGTGGCTTCTTCTATTTTTATGCCCAGGGAAAAAGGAAAAAAAATATCAGAAGAGAATGAGCCACCATAGGGCCACATACAATCTGCTGCTTAAACCGTGGCTGCTTCAAGCAAGAGGTGCTTTCCACACACATTTTCTTGCCAGCCACTAAAGTGGAAGTAGTTTTCAAGCATGGCTACACAATCTCTTAGAGCAGTGAATTCTGAGTCACCGTGCAGCATTCAGCCCTTGGCCAGCACATCCCACCTCCCACTCCTTCTGGTGGCAGTCTAGCTACAGACTAGTGCTAGACACTGGAATTATGCTCTGTGCCTTTACGGCCCATTAGCTTCAATTTCTGGTGGAGCAGAATCTGTCCTTAGTTGGATTTAGCTCAGCTGCTAATTGTCCCAGCATCTGAATGCATTCCATGTGAAAATCAATAACAAACCTGAAATACTTTTAAGTCTTCATAGAGACTCTGGAATATCTCCCATTTTGTACTCACAGACCTCAAGATGACAAAAAGAAAATAACTATGATTTCTCCGTACTCATTTTGGTTACCATAAAAATAAAGCTTTTCCTTGCTTTTTGTAGTACAGGGGAGATCATGACAGATTAAATTCATCATGAAGAAAATGAGCCCCTTGCAAAGACATACACAGAGGCAAAAAGCAGTGCAGACATTCCACACACCATTCCACTCTTGTTTTGAAGGAACAGTCTAAAGTCAAAGGGTAATTTATTCATTATGCCCATTTAAATTTTCATGTCCCCTTAGGCTGCCAACAAAAACACCAGTTAATGTGAAATGCAATCCTGCTTTTTTTTTCAGATGTAGATATCTGTTCCTTAGAAAATCCAAACAGGCAGACAACAGCCACAACCTAAAATTATAATACATCTAGAGAGAATTTTAAGATATGTTTATGCATCCAAGCATAAGTTTCACTTTCAATGTACACAAAGAAAAAATCCTGAAGTGCTGCATCCATTTTTTTTAAAGCAGGAAAATATTATCAAGGTGCAGACATAAAAGCCTTCTGACTGTTCTAAAACTTACATTGCTCACTGGAAAAACATCTTAATACAAGCACACACGTCCTCCATTTAGAGCCTTTTTCATTACTATGACAATGAAGTTATCTAAGGGAAAATACCGCTACCAGAGGGTGGGACACAAATAGCCAAGAACTCAGAATCAGCTTGGGTTAAACAACAACACAGGCTCAAGAATATTTGGTAAGCAGATCAACTGTTCAAGGTCTGGAAAAACAAGTTTCCTTTCTTTGGACAACTTCTTTACCTACATGTCACCACTACTTGATGATGATGAATACCAGTCCTCACAAAAATAAAATCACTTTTTAAAAGCTTACTGGCATCAACATGAGCAGTATACTGGCAAGCTACAGAATTTGACAGATGTTTCAAAAACCAAAAAGACAGAGCAAACACACAATCTAAACCATAAGACACAATAAATATCTCCCAGTTAACAGATCTATCAGAGCTTGCCAGTCAATTACTATTCACAGAGGTTTTTGGTTCTCCAGTACTGAAAAGACATGGGAATGACATTAAGAGACCCCTGACAAGGTCTCTTGTGAAGTTGGATGTTGAACCCCTCCACCAGTCACCTCAATCTTCCAAAGAAAAATTACTGCTTCTCTCAGCATTTTATCAGGTGCTGTAGCCATTGCCCCAGTTCAGGATCACCAGTAAGAAAAAATGTGGCTGTTTACAGCCGAGCCAGAGACAAGAAAGGAAAGAACGGATGACGCCTGTCCTGCTGCCCAGCTCCATAGAAAACTGGGGACACAGGTGCCAAAAATGCAGTAAAGTGTCTTTTATCAAAAGCTTGAAGAATAAAAGACATGGCAGCATTTCCCTGCGGCATAGCACAGCACTGGCCACCTTGTTAGCCACCAAAGGCAAATAAACACATTTTCATCTGGGATATGGAAACAGATACATACACAGAGATTTGATTACCAAATACTTAGTATATTGGAAAAAAAGACAGCATCTACCTCTGGACAAATTCGTGTGAACAAACGCAGTCCATGTTTCCACTGGTACTTCCATGATCATGCAGCCTAGAAACTGGTGATGTTAAAAGGCAAGGCAAAATTCCCAGAAAACCTAAAAGCTTATAAGATTTTGACCTACCTTTGAGAATCCCTGACCGTAGCCATGTTGTTTGTCATTTACCTGAATGAACTGACAACATGACACTGAGATGGTAAAGTTCTTTATTAGGAGCTCAGACACACACATATGGCTCAACAGCCAAAAATGTAATGTACCAAATAAAAATAGAGAAATGATAAAAGTGAATTTATACATCAAGAAACAATATTGTTTGAGATGGAGATGTTGTAGCTCATAGAGCAGTGCCTTGTTTACTGAGATGACCTCTGAAAACTTAGCAAGGCATAATACTATTATTCCCATAAAAAAATAAAAGAATTTTTTATTCCTCAGCAGCAGAGTCTCTGCTGGCTTCTGATAGAAGGTACATAATTACAGCAAAGGAATAACAACCCACTACTGATGATCATTAAGACAGACAGGACACAACATGTTTCCAAGAGAAAGCTTCTAGTTATGTTTCAGAGACCTGATAAGATGTCAAATGTAATAAACTAAATTGCCTGAAACAAATCACTCTAATTTCATCTTTTGATAGCATTGAATCTGTTTCCCCACAATGTATCCTAGTGTAGCCAATGGGACATAAATGTGTACAGGACGAACTTGATTCCTTTTACACTTAGCAAACACGTGAGGCATTCAGTAAGCATTGCACCAGATCTAATATTGTTGCTTGCTATATGAAACTAGTGCACAAGTGATTTTATATAATTTTTTTTTTTTTAGTCCCAAGTAACTGGGGGTTTTTGGTGCTCAGAACTCCATGTGCAGAAAGCAATGACTGTACTGCACTCTGAGTTTCTCCTTCATCCCCGAATTACTGCAAGTTTTGTCTCCCCTTCATAATTGAAGGTTTTTTTAAATGTCTAGCTCCTCAAATTAAAAAAAAAAAAAAAAAAAAAAAAA
>WEKY01001860.1:0-38546 GCA_013390045.1 Picathartes gymnocephalus | reverse complement strand
AAAAAAAAAAAAATTCTAGAATGGCCACAAGCAGCAGCATTTTGTTTTAATGTTCGCCAAGAACTTTCTTTTTCAAAGACCAGAATGATGCTGTGGAATTCTCTGGGGAATAGAAAAGACCTTTTAGTTCCCACAAAGGCACTTATTCAGGGATAAAAAGCAAAACTTGTACACATTTATATGTTTGTGCTTCTGTTCACAAGGACCTGTGAGACAGAAAACTACAGCAAGCTTCAGGAAAGAAACAAATTGATTTGTTTTCTTGCTTGGCTGCAACACATTTATATCCCATCTCTCAAAATACTTCTTTTTTTAAAATGTAGATCAGAATAATCAAGTGCAACCAAAGTTTCAGTTGGACAGATTTGTTCTTAAACTGAAATACTCCCAAACTCAGTTCACTAAATCAGCTTCACACGAGCCTTTGTTGTTCCATGACATTTCTTTGTCAGCAAAATCCCAGTGCAGACAAAGGAAAATCAGGAAAAACAGCAGAGAAAGATAAAGTAGTTACATGCAGCCAATAGTGGAAAGTCTATAAAAGGCAAAACCAGAATTTTTCAGACAAAAATCTTGTCAGAGAATACTTAAGTTTTGTGTCTGGGGTTTGTAACTCAAAATCAATGGAAGGAGAACAGATAACAATCCATTACACTCCATAATCTTTTCAGAACTAGGAAATTCAGGGATAAATCTCAGTTCTGCCTCACTGGAGTCAGAACTTGAGATTATCCCGACATTTCCTAATCAATAGGTCTATCTTCCTCTTTGCACCCTTTGGTCAAAAATATTAGGAAGTATAACTTTCACTCTAATGTAAATAATTAGGAAACACTGACGTTTTTGTAAGCCAGAATCTTCTTCCTTTAACCAGCCTTTGTGAGGATTCTTCCAAACAGCTTTGCGTTACCATCCCTAATTGGTATTAACAGGAACTGCTCTCTGTAACCATTGCTCTCCCATCAACCTACACTCTCCTGAGGGATTTCACAGACAACAAACATTCTACATAATTGTAATCGATTATCAGTGATGTGAAAAAATAATCAGTAGGAGAGCTATTGCAAATGAAATACAGCTGGGTTTTCTTTGATGCTTCTGTGTGGGTGTCACCAGCAGAAGCTCCAGCATTTTGTTCACAGCATATTCACAGACACTACTTCCCAATGCAAGATAAGGCCTCACATACCTCCATATCCATCTGGCTGGCAAGGAAGGAGCTGTTTAGGGATCAAATCTGGGTTTAGCTTCCTCAGAGTTACTTAGTGGTACCGTGTCTTAGAAATCAGATGCAATGCATCTATCACTTTATAATCAGCAAGTAAAACAGACTTTCCAGTGATCATCAGTGCAAAAAGAGATTTCAAGAATGACACCCAAATATTTCATTCATCATCATCATCATATTATTGCTACTTTTATAGCAAGTAAGATAATTTTAGTCAACTAGCTAGACCCACGTTCTTTAATTTCTCTGCCAAGACAGTGTCAGTAGACAGAGCAAAAGCAGAAAAAAAGGAGGAAAATACTCATTAAGTGTGTACTCAAATCAATAATTTGCACATTTCTTATCGAATCTAAATCGAAATACCTTTTGCAACATGCTGGCCATTTAAATGTCAGTTCTTCATGTCCCCTTCAGTTACTTACCTAAAAAAAAAAACAAAAAAAAAAAAAACAGGAAAAATACATTAATTTTTCATGTTCTCAGATGTATAATGAATATATACCTTGCTCTATACTATTTCCTACTAAGTTTTCAGAGGTTATAGCTTAAGTAAGACAATTAGGATAATGGGTTTTTGTTGTTATATTAGTTTAGATGACATGTTCCCACTTTGCCTCAGCTAACCATTCAGTAATTGAATTTAAGATCTTTTTTCCTCCATAGTAAATGATTTCTAAATAAAAGCTACCCGATGCCTTCAATAACTTGATTTTCATATTCTGTGTATCCACTCTGGAAAAAGTCATAATTGCAGTCACAGTAATGGAAATATAAAACACTCAGCAAAAAGAACCCCAATGTGGTCTTCAGTACAGACATTTGTGCAAACTTCTTAACAGCTACTGGCAAGACATATTTTGGGCAGACAGAGCACAGGACAGCACACCCTTGACAGTGCTATACCCAAAACCATAACAGAACAGCATCTTCTAGTTAGGAACAGCAAGGGCAGGATGTGCACAATGGGCTCACCCTTCTCTTCCACAGAAACATGGGGTTTACACCCTTATACACTGCATCTGTTTTCTCTAAAATCTTTCCAAACCTGAAAAAAAGGCAGGTGTGCGTTCAGAACTTGCTAGAGGTTCTGTCCCCTCTTTTCACCCTTGAGCTCTTGCCTAGGAGCTGAGCAACCAGATGGAAAAACCTCTGCCTTAGCCTGGTAGCAGTCCACAGGTGACCAGCAGCCACACCCAAATCCAGGTGATGGCACTGCCCTTCCCCATAACGCACACAGGAGGCTGGGCTACAACCACACATGTCAGTGTCTGCCAATCTCAAGTGAATCTCAGCTCCTGTTTCTCCCACCCACACATCATCCAGCACTCTATGACTGAACTGCATTTATCAGTATTGTCTTTCTATACTCAAGATAGTTTTAACAGTTTACAATACATCCTATAAATGGTATGACAGGCTTAAATGGTCCTTAACTACCAAAACTATATCCTAAAAGGAATAAAACCATTTCACATTTCATCCATACCATCACCTTTGCCATATGCCAGTTTTTCAGGTGTTTTCTTAACCAATGCAAGTTGAAAATTGTAAAAAACCCAGGCGAAACCCTTAACAACTAAATACCTTTCATATTCAGTGAAGAACTCATCTGAAATTCTTTAAACCCCTTATTTTCCAGAATTAAGCTTGCCCAAGCTTTCTTACAAATTTCAAGTGGAAATATCACTTATTTCCATAATGTTCTCACACTGAACAGACTGTACAGGCTCAACATTCACTCTGCCTGCATGCAACTAACTTTATTTTAGACTGAATTTTAAATCTCTGCCAAATTCAGACATCTCCTGCACAAGTTCTGCTGCTTCTACCTCCTGTCAACCTACTCTGTCATGCCTCTGAATTAACCCCTTTTATTTTTTTTTTAACCTGGCAGAACTTTTATTATCATCCTCTTTCAAAGCAGCACATTTTGGTCCTCTAGTCCCTGTGCATGTGCATGTTTAGCCTTTTTCAAGGGCAGTGGAACTGCCAGCTAGAGTTCAGACCTCTCCAGGATATGAGCCCATTTCACAATACATAACACCATTGTGCTTTAGCTACAGGAGGTACTAAGCTGGGTGTAACATGTACTACTATAGATTTTTGTCCTTAAAATGACAACTCAAGGTATAATTGCCATCTGGCTAGAATTACCTGATGAACCATGCTAGTTGTCAGGCTTGGTTCATTTTCCACCTTTCGCTTTTAAGGGAAAGTATAATTTTCAAGGTTAAAGAGAAAACAAATTGATTCTGTTCATCATAGAATGGCACTCTCATGGCTAGCTTTCCTACAGTAGTTTGTAATGATTACCCACATACCCATTCCACAGGGAATTCTGAGTTATAATCAAAACTTGACTTTTTTTCAGTGCCTGCTTCAGAATTTAAAAAGTTGGGAGGATCCCCCACAAAAAATACACATTAAACTTCCAGTACTACCGTTAAAGCTTATTTCTGAGGAAAAATACCTTTGTGCGTTGCCATTTGGCAAGTGTTACACTGATCCATTTGCCCAAGGCTTACACCAGAAAAGCCAAAATCAAGACAAGCACCCCTTGGTGCTCTTTAAGATCAGCCAGCAGGAACACACATGCTCCTGCTATCCTTTGCCCATTCTAGCTGGGATTGCAGCCTTCCCGTCAACTGATATGTACATTTCTCTTTTCCCAGTGAAAACAATGACCAGACAGACTTCAAATGAGGTGATTCATTGGCAGATAATGAACCCCATTCCATTTCTTCCACATAACAACCTTCATTTTGCAGCATTGCAACCCGAGGCGTCTCAGGCTGTACTGACTCAAGAACCACAAAGTAAAAGCTGTTCAGGCGTAATTTGGCATCCCAAACAATTCCTTCCAGAAAAACCCAGTAGCAGGTGCCATACCACCACCTTTATCCATGCAACCATAAGCCACACCTTCCTCCAAATTTAGAGGGGGACAAAGAAGCAATAGTTACTGTCAGTCAGGGAGCAAATCTGTCTAACATTTAAACATCGAGCTTCCTGTGAAATAGGATTAGTGCTAATGGATGAAGCTGTCTCTTGTCTGCCTAACAAAAGAAACGATCCTGCAAACTCTGACCAGAATTGTATTAACCACCAATTATAGATATAAATATAGCTATGAGACTGAAATCATATTTTTCCTGCTGCTGCAGAGGATTTGAAATGAAAATAGTCCCATCCAAATCAATATACAGCCATCTGCTCTGCAAAATGCTGACAAATCTCCCCCCCTTCAGGATCTGTGTCTACCAAATTAGATGAAGGAGTTGCCTTACCTTCACAATGCTCATTCCAAAAGTCAGCAGAGGCGGGTAAAGTTCTACTGTCTTACACTGATGCCTGGTAAGTGCTTTGGCTCATCCCACATCCACCAAACAACTGTGTTCTTTGATTTCCATGCCAGGTTCTTGCATCTGCTTAGAGTGCCTTATGCAAGAAGCCAACACTGTGGTTTGCTTTTTAAAAGTCACTTCAAAAAGCCATTAACACAGAGCAAGCTGAAAGCCAAAACAACAGCCTACAAGAAGACAGAGTAATTTTATTTAGAGACTGAATGGATGGTACTTGGTAGAAATGTATGGGGGACTTTTCTTATAGGCATCAGATGCATAGGAGTAGGGATGCTTTAGGTAACAGAACACTTGGTTCATATTTCCAAACAAAGCCATAGCCAGGGAGACTTAACTGAGCACAGCTCAGTTTTCAGACCATTTGTAGTGGTTCAAATCCAAACCTGGCTACCACTTCTAAATAAAAGGTAAAATATTAAACCCTACAGAGCAGTAAACACCGAATATAAACTTCAATTTGCATCTTGAGACCATTATACATTGCCTAAAAAGTTAAACGACATTAATGTATTTTTCTGCTCAAGCACTTTCAAACCAGCTGCCCCTGCATCCTCCTCTTCAAGAGCTCTACAGTGAGCTTCAGATCTTCTGCAGCAAATGGTCTGGGCACACTGGCCGTGCACCGATTCCCTGGGGTCAAGGAGAAGGGAACAAAGCCCCTCTGTGCACGTTACTTGAACGGCAGCGAGAGCTCAATCACAGATGCAATACCAGCAGGGACCGTGCCAATCGCAGTGTGCGCAACCATTAAAGCGCTGACAGCGCCGACCCCTTCACAGTGACAGCCTAAGTCCAAAGTCCATCTCAAGATTATCAGTTTTAAAAATCCTAAAAATTGCTCATGTCTAACTGGAGCTTTAACATTTCCGAGCCCACTTCTGCAAACTCTTTGAAGCCATCGGTGCTATTTGTAAGACTAGCAACTCTGTCAAAACAGTAATTTATTCTCTCTTCCTCTCAAGCCTAAGGACAACTAAAGGGATTTTAATGGGTTTTGAACAGTTTAAATCCACTGTTCTCTTGCAGCTGTTTTATGTTAACAGCAAATTCATGGTCTTGCATATTCTGGTTAAATCTTGAGGGTCAACTGGCAACTCAATATACCTTTTTATACATATACACACTACCTACATAAAGCTATAATGCAGTATTTTGTATTTGGCTTCATTTACTGGCATTACAGCAATCTTCTTAAAAGCACTAAAGTGCAAGACTAATATCTGGATCCAAGCTACCTCTGAAGTCAATCTAAGCCTTAGCAGCAAAGTAATCTATTTAATCCTTTAGGGAAAGAGAGATAGCTAATAAGTAATGGAAATTAAGCCAAAGGAAGATCTCCACAAAGCTACCCAGTCACAGAAGATGGGACAGTAAAAATGTGTAGTACTGAAAAACCGCATCTGCCTTCCTACCGTGCTGTAGTCCTGATCCCACGTGCTGGCTTCCAGGCTGAGGGGGAAGCAGCAGCTGGCACGAGGCCAGCTTCAGCACCCGAGCTGTCAGGTCAGAAAACAAACCCCACACAGAGAGCATTCAGCAACACAGCTTTTCTTTGCCTGTAATACAGAGCACAGAATTTGGCCTGTGATACTGAACAAGGAGGAAAGGAAAGAAAGAACTGAGGGAACCATCAATTGATCTGACATTCCTCACTTCCCTGGGTAGGTTTAGAGACTACAGATACTCATTAATGGCTAATAATTAGATAATTGTCCTCTGTAAATATACACCGCTGCTTCCACTGAGAGCATTTGAAATAACTCCCAAGAGGAATGACTGCTAATTCAATTCCCAGTTATTGATCAAGTAGTTTATAGCACTTATGAATTTTGACACGTTTTCCGAGACACTTCAGAGCTTCCTTGCTCCATGACCCAAGAAGATCATCTTACTGTCTCTCTCAGGACAGGTGTCCTCTGCTGACCATGCTCCCAGAATCACAAGGGACTCTGAGCCCCAGGGTGACAGCACAGCTTACTGTGACATTCAGAGGGTGCCAAGCCGCTTCGGACGTCAATAGATGGTTTGGAAACCATGCTGAAGGATGCATGGTTGGAGCCCCAGTTTGCAAGATGAAATCATCTCAGCCATCATAACTCCTTGGCGTCCTTCCTATTTTTCATGCTGCATATTCAAGAAGCTTTAGCTAACAGTCTTTTACTTAATTAAAATTAGGATGCCGATCTAATTTTTTTAAGAGGAAGCAGATTGTGAATGTGGCTTGGGAGAAAAAATTTGTCTTCATTACTGAGTCTTGCTAGACTTGCAAGTTCCTGCCTGCCCTGCGATGAGAGATTTTGGGGGAGCAGGGAAGAATGGCACCTCACAATGCAAAAGGGGTGATAGCAGAAACAACTGTTTTATTTCAGTTACATGATTCACCCAAAACCGGTAGTTCTAACAATTCCTGAACAGCTGTAACATAAAATAACCAGAATGGAAAGTCACAAAGCTGAGAAGGAATGCCAGCAATTAAGATGTCCTTACTATATTAAGGACCAAAGAGGACTTGTAGTGCCCTTTAGCTGACAGGCCTAAGCATTTCATCCCTCTTGCCAGTTACTGAGCCATTAGCACGTTATAAAAATACATCCCTGAGGAGGGCTCCACACAACAGTTTGAGGATTAAGCCACTTACAACCTTCAGAAGAACGTTTCCTTGTACAGTATGAAAAGGCTAATGAAGGAGAATTCCCTTATGGTCTGGGAAGGTGTAAAGGGTGAGTGCCATAGTACAGAAGCACCAATGACAATTATTATTTGCTTTGGCCTTGCAGAAGAAGCAGCGATCACTCCCCATCAGCCAGGCTGTCATATTGCAAGGTGCAGCGCTCTGCCTCCCTCCCAGGCTCTGACCCACGTGCAGGCCGGAGCAAGTTCCACAAGCCCTGCCGGCATCATTAGGCTCCCCGGCATGCTTTCAGCAGCACTTATTGCACTAGCTTGCACATTATGCCTGTGGGTCAGCACTGGCTCGCAGCCAGCCTGCACAAGGGAGGCGGTGGGCAGGGCTGCCTGGAAATGGCAATGCAGACATGCCCACAGTGGTCAGCACTGCAATCCCAGGCCTGGACTTGGAAGCAAACTGCAGACTGATAGCTACAAGTCAAGGACAGTGCTGCTCCCCCTCCAGACATGAGATGTCTGAATCAGGAATGCAATGGAAAACACACAGAGGAAAGTATTTTCTGCTTGACTTGGTTTTAAAACAGAAACTTACATTAGAAGTTAGACTTTACTCATATTTAATTAAAAACTGATTCAATGACAAACAGAAGAACAGCCCCAAAAGGAAATGCCAGCAAGCACTGCACTAGGCATGGTACTTTCTGCATGAAGGATAGATAAGATGCCCATCTTTGGGTTTGGGATTAAGCATAAATTGGGCATAGTTTTGAGGCTGACTAATATTCCAGATTAAAGAGTCCAAAACAAGCTCCAAGTCAAACACCACCTATTCGTACACAGTCATTTAAGAAAAACAAAGAGCCAGTATGTTATGCTCCTTTTTCATCTATTCAAAGAAAACAAGGAATAAAATGAAAAAAAGTACACTCAGAAATATTCCAATTTCTCTCAAACTTTCAGTACCTCTTTTTTCAGTGGAGCTGAGGGAGTGGTAGAATAAAAACTCAGAGAGCACAAGAAACTCAACAGCCAGGACCATGCCAAACATCCAGGTGTCATTTTCAACCTCAGTTCGCTCTCATAGCTTAATTTCTGAAGCAGAGCCACTACCCTGCAGCCAAACAGCTTTCTTGAAAGCTCCTCAAAACAGCTTTTCTTCTAGAGATACTTAACATTTTTGCAACAAATTTAGTCAAAAGCTACATTTATAAGTAAAACATATTAAACTTTCAAAATCCCCCATCTTGCAAATGATAGAGTATCCTGTAATTTTGCAATTTCTAGGCTTTCTTGAGAGCAAAAGACAGTATTTTCCGTATTACCAATTGCTAACAGATGTACTCCCCTGTGTTTTTAAACAAGTCTTGATAAAAACACACTCGTGTCTTAATAGAACTAGATGTACCCTGAGTGGGTTTCCCATTTGATCTGCTGTGCGGCTCAGAGGCTTTTTTGTCTGCTTGTTGTAGCACAATGTGTGTTTGGTCCCACAACAGTGACAGCTGACAACTGTTTTTCCTGTCTGCAAAAGCTTTACCGTTCAACTTGAACCAAAAGCATTTGTCATGTTGCACGGCAGTGAAGTAGATTTAATCAGATGAGGCCACTAGCGTTGTCAGTGCCAGCCTGAAAGAATTCTGCAGAACAAAAGCTGGATTTATCTTTCTGGGAGTCTGTGCAGGGAGCAGCAGTGCATCTTTGTGAATGCACAAGGGGGAATCTCAAGAGAAGAAGAAAACGAAACCAAGAGAATATTTTCAGTGCAGTTAAGCCAAAAAATAACTGTTCTTAAGTGACCAGCAGGATGCTCCTGCCAGCCAAGAGCACTGTTGTGAGAATTTTGACAACAAAATGAATCTCCATGTCCCTCTTTCAAATGTCTATAATACAGAGGATTATACCTTCTGTGCTCTATCCCTACATAACTCCATTTCCAGAATAATAAGTATCACCTAATATCTGGTCTCATTCAGCAATCAACCTGCAAAAACCCATTTACAACAGATGACTGTTCCCAAACTGCAGTGACAATCCTCCAAAATATTCTTAGGATTTCAAATTCCTTACAAGTCATAATAAAACACATACCTCTCCTAGCTAATGTCAGATATCACACTAAAAAAAACCCCCCCAACAAACCATTAAAAGAAACAAGGTCTTCAGCATTTTACATAGACACCGAGATAATATTTTGTACTCTTTGTATTCTTTTGGATGTTTGAGCCTTTCCAGAAGATTTACACAGGTAACTTAAGCTCAGAAGGAGAAGAATGAAGCCATATATGCAAAAATCAAATCAGAGCCTTGCAGCATTTTCAACCCCCAACAGTGCATGAAAAAACAGCAGCTCCACCTAAAGAGCCTTGCTGATTTATATCACCCTAGTACAGTCCCATCATGAAGTTGTGCCTTGCAAAGAGGTTGCTGGTGCTTTCCATCTGCACCAGGGAGAGAGCAGCAAACAAAATACTCTTAGTTACCACAAGAGTGAACACTGACAATGTTGCCTCAATACTCCCCCTTGCATTATTTTAAAGGGACAATTTAAATCTGCCTGAGGTCTGATCAAGCAGCTGCCAAAGGTCAGAGGAAGAGGTGCCTGCATTTCGTGTAGAGTGTGCTGGTATAGCCAGTTCTCTGGCATGGCACAGCCTGGGTTTTGGCATTCCTATATTGAAAGCTGCCTGCAGTACATTAAAGAATTGGAGTTCAGCCTTGCATAAAGTGTTTCAACATTCACTCCAACTGTGCTAAAGGAATTTCCCATTTGCTTTTTTCCGCTAATTAGAGAGCCACTGGGACACAACAGGGCCTTTTGAGACGTGGGGCAGGCCCTCAAGTTCTGCTGAGTCAGGAGAGAGGCGGGATATTTGGATCCACTCGGAAGACAACCTTCAACTTCCTAAATGAGGCTGCAAGCAGGACTGTAGCTATAAATGTTAGATAAGATTTACAACCTACAGGCACCAATATCCATCTAGATTTATTTAGTCCTTAATCCAGGAGATAAGGCAGCAACAGGAGCTGGTGAATGCACAGATTTTTAAAGACTTAACTCATTTCAGTAGATACCTGCCCTGCCTAGCACACATTTTTTTATGAACACATCTTCAAGGCAGAACACAATACCTGAAGCGAATCCTCAGAAGTGACTTGCAGAACACACGTATCTAAAAATCTGTTATAAAGCCTTAATACTGCATTCAGGTGTCTGCAATCTCACTGCACCTGCAGACTGTCCTGCTTCTGAACCCAGGTGCACCAAAACAGTGCTCACATTTATAATGCAACAGGCTCAACATCTCTTACATGTTTATTCTTGATTTCAAATGAGATACTGAATTTTAAGACAGATCAGAACTGCCTCAAAAATGCTTTGTCATTTACTGTATCCTGGATAGACAGAAAATCACTTAAGAGCTGATAATTTTTAACCTAACTTCAAAAATGTGGAAAACAGATGCCTATATTCTCGTGTGACACTACACCCCTGGTATGCTTTATTTGCATCCCAGGAAAACACCTGTTGTGCTTCAGGTTGAAGCAGTGCCACATCTCTGTGATTTCAGCTGTGCAGCAGGTGAGTCAGAAAGAAGATCAGCAGCACCGGCCTGAGGGTGTGATCCTGCTGCCACTGTAACATCTCCTGCCAAAGCAGGTGAAATCTGTCACCACTGCTCACCAAACATTGTCCTGTAAGCAGAGGCAGCCCCTCCTGCACTACTGTTCCTGGCTGTACTGTTTTCATTAAGCAGCATTGTACAATAACAAGCAGAGCATATCAACCACAACGTGCGTTTAGGACACTCACCAAAGTATGATAATCATAATACGGATTTATTTAAATGCCTTCAGACTGAAAACTAGCCAGATTTCCCATTTAATTTATTTTTACCCTTGCAACAACAACAATAATACACATTATAACAAAGATTTAAACGTAGTTTTCTCTGTTGGTTTGCAGTGATGTTCTCTAAGTTAATATTCAGATAAAACACAGCATTTAAGACATAGAACTAATAACTGGTTAATAGAATTAACACTGCGAGTTTTTACATAACCTGCTGAATATTAATACAAACCATTTTAACTGAGATTAGTTATCATAGCTTGGTTGTCTGAAGTGGTATTTGAACAGTGGACTTCACTTCTGCTACAGTACTAAACAATACTCATTTTGTAAATCTCTTTCTTTTTCTACTCAATAAAGTTTATAAAGATCTTACATTATTAATGGCCTTTTATGCTTCTGAAAGTGTTTTTTTTCCAGAAGACAATAGTAGCCAGCCTAGTAGAGAGAAAAACTGAAAGCTGAATTTCCTCCAGATGCCATCAGTAAATTGGCATCAATACCCAAAAATGCAGTAGGCTCCCCTCTACACACCCTCCAGGCAAGACATGAACTGAGACATGGGATGGCAGAAGCAATGAGAGCATGACTATCCTCAGTAAGGTAATAGCTACTGCAACCATATCTCTCCTTTACATATAGGAAGTATTTTATTTTCCTCCTGTCCATAATATAAATATTCACAGTCAGGTCAGGTTTTGTAGAATTTCAGAAGCCTCTTCTGAATGGAAGCCAAAATCCCAGGGCCAGACCCTGGGGAATCTCAGAGGAAAGTGATGTGAGGGCAGACTGAAAGCAAAGATGGCAAGCAAGGAGCAAAGGAGGCCAGGTAGTGTGAACAGTACTGTGCCAAAGAAACCCAAGAAGGGATAAAGCAGCAGTGTTATATCTCCTTTGAAAAACAGAAACCAGGAGCAGTTCGATCTAAGTCACCAGCTGACCCAGGCAAGCACACCTCCTAACTCACTTGCATCTAGTGTTTTATGTTCCACTCCCCCCCTCCCAAAAATACACCTTTTACTTCCCATTTTCAAAATCTTTCAAGTACCCATGCAGAATAAATCTAAAAGAAGCTCTTCTGAAACTAACCTTAACACTGCAGACAGAAATACAACTGAGAATACATAATTTCAGAACAGCTTTTATAAAATGAGAATGGAGGATATTCCTCTACAACACATTCCCCATTTCCCCAATATTTATTCTTCAATCCTCTTTACATATATTTTTCAGCACTGTGGAAACAAATGGGACTTTCAAGCACAGCTGCTTCCCATAGTGTTTCAGAAATTTAATTTCTGATCTGTATTGGGACAGAAACCTGACCAAATAATCAAATCTAATCTTCCTCCAATCAAAAGAAACCCAAGAATGACTGTACATGTCTTATCAGACAAATCTCTTTCATTAAATTCCTTGTTTTCTTAAACACAATATTAATTCTAAAAGAAACAATTTCTCTTTTTTTACTAACTCATGATATTCAGAAAGAAAGGAACATCTTACAGGAGTTTCATTCCAAAGACCTGAGCACCTCCCTCATTCTGATCCCCAAAACCTGATCGATTCCAGCAAGCAATAAAAGCACACAGTATACAGAATAATCTTACCCAACACGTATAAGGATCACAATTATTTGTGTGTCCTTCTCAGGGACACAAGGTACCAAAATAGGAAGCCTTAATTCAAGAAGAGAGTCCTGACAGAATGACCAAAAAGAGTTTCCATTCTATTCCAGGAGATCAGCAGCCCTGGGTGTTCCACATCTTAAACTAATCCCAGGTTACAGAAATCAAGGGGTTAATAACAAGTCCCTGTGTTTTCCTGTAATTCTCACTAAGTTAAACCAAGTACCTGACCTGAATTTCACAGATGTTAATACAAGTCTTCTATTCACTACAATGTTTTAGTCCTTACAATGTTTTAATTAATTTTACTCCTTAAAATGCATGAAAATTTTGCATCACCTTTAAATATTTATTGACAGTTTAGATTAATATTTCATGCTGATTTTAAAGAATGGAGAATTTTTGCATAACGATTTTGTCAATACAAAATGGCAATTCTACACTCTCAGGTATGCTCTCAGTACAATGAAAAGGAATTTTTTATCTTGTTCAAAGCCAACTATAAACACTGGCTATTGCAAAGAAATAAAAACATCAAGGACAAGTTTTTTCAAAGCTACTTAAGTGATTAGGGAGCCCACACAGCACCCACTGAAATAAGTAACAACTACATGTCTGAATCTTTTGAGCAATTTTGAATATTTCATTGGTCTATGAAAGATTTTCCCAGTTAAGAGTAGTAAGTTGGGAGTAATTAATTGAAAACACATTACCTGTGATGCACAATGAAGAGAATTCTCACAGCACAAATGAGTATTTTAAGATGCTAAAACTGACCACAAAAGCTCCACAAACATAGGAGCACCAACCTATTTAAAGCCAACTGCCTCATTTCTGCATAATACCTGTCCTCCCTTTCAACTTACCATTTTTCTGCCTTTTTGGTTTTTTAAAAGGTCTTTTAAAGCTGCTGGAGATGCAACAGAGCAAGAGCACTGTGGTGGGTCAGACTGATTAAGGAAGCCGGGGCCATAAACAGCTGAGACAGTAAAGGCAAGGCAGGTGCAAGTGCTTTCCCTGATAGCAAAACAATCAGTGCAGCCAGTGTTGGTTGTTTACACACAACCAGCCCTGTATATTGAAAAAATCCACCTGTTCTAGTATTTAATTTAAAACAACTTTTCCTATTGCCACAGAAGGTTGTAAATATTTATAATTTTAGTAGCCAGGTGTATAGAGAGCCAGAGAACAGGCACTTTAAAACAAAAATTACATAAAAAACCAGCCTGACAAAAAGAAACCAATTAAATCTGGAACAGCAGCTTAGCACACAGAGAAACTAAGGTATTAATGTGCAAAATGCCTTGCAAATATATTGCCCCTTCACAAAACTTTGTCAGTCAGCAAAAGCTTTGCATCAGGTGGCAGGGATTCCAGACTTCAGTGGTTCCTATGCTAATTCTGCCTGAAGAAATAGGAAATCAGGAAGTAAACTTTTTTAGCTAATGCAGAACACTGATAGCTGGCTTTACTTTGTTCCCAGGAAAGGTTAAAAGCTGTCCGATGTTTACAGATACTCTTGTACTTTGTAGTCATAAAATGGGTTAAAAGGCAAATAAGCACCCAAGTAGAGGGGTGGAAGTAAGCACAGAAAACAATTATTCTTTTCAGAAAATGAACACTGTGGTTAAAAGAAAGCACTTGAGTATGCTGTGCCACAGTCATCATTACCAATGTGCTCATTAGCATTAAATTAACACGGACATGAAATGGCAGGATGTAAATTAACAGCAGACGATGCTGTGAAATTGTAAGAAATTACTGTTATTTGCCAGTAATTCAGCCAATAAAAGCAAATTCTGTTTATCACATGTAAGCTCCAATGCTGTGTTACAGTGTTTCGATTTTTAACTAAAATCAACTAACTAAAAATGTTACAATTTCACACTCACCTACTATTTGATACTGCTTGTGTTGGACACTAATTACATCAATCATCAAATCCAGACAGCAATTTAATCAGAACACTAGCCTCGGTTTCACAGAAGAAACTCTAATTTTCAGCAGAAACAACTTTAAATTATTTTCAGTAAGATCTTTGCTCTTTTCCCCAAAGACCTGAATTGTAGGATTTCCCAAGTTCTTTAATGTTCCATTTTAGCATTCTCTGCCAAAGTGACAAAAATATTATGATCAAAAACACATTTTCAATAATTATGCCCTAATTAGTTTGCAGTACATCCATATATTGACTTACACTGCAAAGGTCAGATATTTCATGGTAACTTAAAATTCTGCATATCCTTCTCATCCATGGCAGGGTATTTCATGACACAAAGCCTGCGTTCAGGAGCCATCCCAACACCCACACCAAATGCTCAGTCAGAGCAGGCAGGTGGCAATAATTAGAATGAAGATAAGCTGAGGTGACAAAGCAACGAGAGCACATCAATTACTGCCTGTCACTCAGGCCAGGGAGCATCTCGGAAGATGGACTGATACCACTGTATCATTCCCCATCATATTCAGCTTTTCTCTCCTTCATTTCCTCAAAATGGAAGGTCTCCACAACACTATTACATTTTTTAATACAAGTGAATTTTTTATAAATATTCACTGTATGTACAGTACAAACTAATGTTTAGCTACATCTCACAGGCTGAACGCTATGCACATAATAAAGCTGTGATTTCCAAAAAGTAGGTGACATGACAGTAGCAGGCATGAACACTTCTCTTTGAGTAAGAGGTGATTCCAGAATCATTTGATAAGATTTGTTTTCCTATATAATTTTATATATTGATATTTATCTTTTATATTCACATATACACAAATATATCTAAATTTATTTCTTCATCTTGAGAAATATGTAGAGACACTGTAGTTAAACTCCTTAAGGGGCAACAGCAAATACACTTCCAAGCACCCACCTTAGTGCTGAGTTATCAGCAAGAAGTTAAAACAAAATAAACCCAAATTTTGAAACCTTTAAAATTCTCACAGAATAAGTTTGTCATTCCTTCCCTGTCTCTGCTGACCATCCTACAAGTAGCCAAAGAATTCGTGTCACCTATGGTCCAGCTCATTTACAAGTAAGTAATTCTTGAAGTCAGTTTTAAGATATTTCTACACTATCTCTTTTTTCCACAGGATTTTATAATCAAACTGTCCAAACGTATTTTTTGCCTTTAAATAAAAGTAAAGCAAAATTAAACTCTGGCTTCAGACAACCAGTCAAACTACCCCTATAACTACATGATCACAAAAAAAACAACCCAATCTGAAGGATATGTGTCATGCAGTCAGTAAAATCCGCAGCCATCCTTCCCTCTGGTTCTGCTGCATCAACTAAGGCTCAAGGTACAGGACAGCAAGACGAGAGGCTTCCAGCCACAGAACAAACAGGGGACTGGTCAGATACTAAAATCCTTTAGACAGCCACTGTGCACAGATATAATGAAGTTTTGCTTCCATAAAATATACGGAGGTCAAGAGAATCATGGCTAAGAGATTCTTCCTCACCCTTCATCCCGGACTTTGAAAACTTCCTTTTAAATCCAGACAGATATTGAAAATGGCTGATTTTCAAGCAACTGCATTTAGTGGAAAATTCTCTGACCACCATTAGAGCAGATGGTTGGCACAGTCACTAATCTGACACAGGAAGATTCCCTACCATTTTTTGCACAGCTTCCTCTTCCATCAGACAGAGGGGCCACAAGTGCACATCACCTTTTCACTGTTTTACCCTCCAATAACACTTTTATAGCCAACATAATTTCTTGTGTTAATTGGCAGTGCAAAAACTCCCCACAAACAACAGATTAGCTCCATGAAATTCGATATATTCAAAAGTATTTTTTATTTGCTACTCAATGACCATTCTCTTGGGATGACAAAATTAGGCAAGGAACAGCAGGAAGACCCTGAAAGCCATCCTGGCTTGCACACACTTGTCTGCTGGACACCCCTCAGCCCCCAGTACCCAACGTGCTTTGCGCTGGCCTGGCAGCAGGAGGCTTGCAGGTAATTTAAGAGTGGATCACTCATCATCTCCCTCACAGTACAGTGCTGTATAGAAATAACAGTAGAAAAGACAGGATGTTTTCACATCCCTTGGGACAAATGGGGCCATCTCTTGCAATGTCATACACTGTGTCATAGGAATTCCAGTACCTGCAGCTCTGTGTTATTAGTGAGTCATTTCAAAGACTAGAAATAGAAACCTTTTAAGTGCTTGTACACAATTACCCAATATTATTATGGAACACTGACAGATGAACACTGCTCATCTGCCAGAAAAAAAACCCTCTTTTTTCAAAATTAAACCAATAATTTCTTCCACAGTACATAATAATTTTGTTTCATCCATGTGTGTACTCCACAATCCATGTGCCTTTCAAGTAATCGTTCAAAACCTATCTCATGGAAGGAAAGACAGAGCTGAAATGCTTTATCTTCCTAAACAATATATAGTCAAGAACCCGATGAGTGTGACACCTGGGAGTGGTGAGCATCCACAGCAAGAGAAGAGGCAAGGAGGGAGCCAGTGAAGGTGCCTCACTGAAACAAGTCTCATCGAGAAGTACCTGGATTAATGGCTTTAATTGTATTTATAAAGACTTCTGCTGTCACTCTGAATAAAAGCAGCATGTTGATAAAATCTGAGGAGCATCCTGGAATGCATCCTAAGTGCCACCTTCCTTTCCAGGTATGCATCCTACCCCAGTCCTCCCCTGCAGTACAGCGTCAGCAGTTGCATCCTGCACACTTCACTCCCACAGGTGACAGTGAGGAAGCACGTGGAACATCCAGCACGACCGGAGAATTCCACAGAGGCAGGCAAGAGGCAGGAGCTGCCTGCAGAGAGCCGAGCTCCACGCAGGGGATCAGCTGTATGGTTTTGTCTTTATGACCATCAGATCAGATCCACGATGTAAAACATGGTAATGAAATGAGCCCAGCTGCTCTGCTGGTCAGGGCACTGATGTGCCATTCAGAATTCTCTCTAACTCCATGCAATTAAAATTTTAAGTCACCGTCACTAATTAAAATGACTGAGAAATGAAAAGAGCCCATAATGCCATGTTTGCTTCAGCTCAAAGCATAACATTGATTTCTCTGCTTACAAACAAACTCTTGAATCAATTGATCTTCTTAAAAATTGATAAATACTCATTTCTAGTAGTCATCAACTTTCTGTACAAGAAATAAATAGAAATTGAAGCTCTTGTAAATAGGTTCTTCCTGTTTTACATCAAAACCATGCCAAAAACTGCATTTTCTGTACAAGGTACAATATGTAAAATTCCTTTGCAGCTGATTTTGTAGTTTCCCTCTAGGTAGATTATAATCGTAAAATCACAGCTGATTTATTTTAAGTCATCTGCATGTGTTAAAATCTCACCACCGCGTTACATCTTTTCCCAGAAAAACAAAGAAACAGGATTAGGTTTTCTCTCCACAGCTTCAAATAGCCGATGGGAAGGCACCTAGTTTTATGCAAGTAAAAAGCATATTTTGCCATCAACAAGGTCAGGAAGAGGAACACAGCTATAGGACTGCTGCAACCTCAAACCTGTGCTGAGCCACAAAATAAAAATCCCAACAGGGCTCAACTATTGTTAACAGCGAGTGGTGAATCAGTGCACTGTAGGTCAAAATAAACCCAAGGGATCATTATATTTTGCTTCACACATGAAAAATGGCTTTACATTCAAAATAGTCATCTTGATAAACAGTTTTCAATACTCTGGAACATGGTAGAAAACATTTTAAATTAACTACCTTTTTTTAAAATAATGATATATGTTGCTTGTTTTAAAAAGTTCTCCCTCCCTTACTTTCCAAAAGGAATTTTTAGAGCAAGCTAAGAGGTGGTGAGTAAAATTTTCTATTTTACTGATGTATGTACATGTGTATGTGTAAATTTTTAAAACTTATTTGCTTCTTCTCTACAAACCTTGTTCCAAAGATAGGGAAAAATATAAAATAAAAACCTCTGTCAGGAAAAAAAAAAAGAGTGGGGGAAGATAAAGAGATAAAGACATTCTAAAAGAAGTTGAAGTGAAGTCTTAGAAGCAACTTGGAAATCATTTTCAGGCCAGTAGTTTAACAAGAAAAGACTTCCTCAGCCTAAAATGAAGCAAATGATATGAGTGTCTTTGGAATTTAACCCGTGGGCCCAGATGAAAGCCAATGAAACAGCACAGGAAGGTGGTCAAGTGACAAGTTTCAGCATCCAGTTTCACTGCAAAGGTTGAAGAGGGGATGCAGAAGAGATGCTGGGAAAGCAAAAGGATGTGTCCGGAGGCGGAACAGGTGTTCTGCTGAAAGCATAACTAGCCAAGCAAAAACATGGAGCACCAAATGCACATTTCTGATACTCCTTCAAATAGAACCTATCACAAAAGAAACTAATTCTGGACAATGGTGACAGCAGACTTGTCTGAAGAGAGACACAGTTCATGCCTGTCATGTGGAAGGCACCAAAGAGACAGTGCTGCTGAGGAAGCTGGGGGAGCCTCAACACTGCGCACCCCCTGGGCTGGGATTGCCCTTTCGGGGCCTGGCAGTCAGACAGACCTACATCCATCCCACCTCCTGCTCAAGATGCCCACTCCAAGCAGGAGGTTTCCCTCTGTAGCAGCCCACAGCCAACAAGGCTGACCTTTGTGACTAAGTGGGAATACATGCTGAAAAGAAATGGATAAAATAAAAAAGTAATAGAAACATATTTACATGACCAGTATGCATTTTTTATGATTGTAAAACTCTGATTTATAACTAGATGTTACATAATATGAAAAAATATCTTTAACAGTCTCTGACCAATTGCTGTACATCACCACCCATTTAGGATGCCTAATGCAGTTAAAGCCGCTGCATCAGAGTTGAAGAACTTTCTGTTCTGTGTAGTTAACCAGCCTTAATGAAGTTGTTCTATGGAACACAAATATCTGGCTTCTGAGAAGACAGATGTCCCACAGATTCCCACTAACTTGTTGGTTTATTCTAAGGGCTGAGTTTATGAAGCTTAAAATGTAACTTCCTATATATGTGTTAATTTGAAGTATCAGAGTTGACCTAATTCAAGATACCCAGACTCTTTACACTTGGCCAAGCACTCCCAATGAATAGGACTGAAGCACTTCCGGGACTTAAATACACAAATAATTTTGGATTACAGTAGCAGCAGTTGCCAGAGGAGAGGTTTCCATGCCATTATCCCCAGCACACAGAAATTACATATATAAGTCCTCATGAGAGTCTGCATTATCTTGTCATGTTAATACACAACAAACTTCAATGTTGTGTTTAATAACTGGAACAGTCTCACAATGTTAGGTCAGAACTGACAATGAACAAAGGCTTTTCTCACAGTTGCCCCACATCAATGGTCAGGATTTATTGCCAAAATTGAAACATAGACATGTAAGCATATTAGAGTATAAAGCACATGGACAGGCTTACAAATCCAGGTATTGTCTAATTATGTACAAGGTATGCACTGTTCAGATGTGCTGTTTGATATTGTATTTAGATTTATACGATCCCCGCACAAATGGACCTAACACAATCTTGACACACCCTGTGAAAAAGGAGGTACCACCAACCCTACTTTACCAAAACATTTAATGACTTGCCCCAGGTCACACAGGAAATCTGTCATGGCAAAGCAGGGAATGGCTCTCCTGGGATCTCTGAAATCCCATCTCAATATTCTGGCCACACTGCTCCCGTCCTCAGCCGTACTTAATACGACTAAATTACTGATGGCAACAAATAGCAGAATCTGACTTTCAGATGAGCTGATTTGTACAATGAGTCAATCCATAACTTTTGTCTCCTCCAGACACTTAGATCGATGGGCTGTATGCCCAGCACGTTATAATAACCCTGTAAAGCTTTTGGCTCAGCCTGCAAACACATTAGCATTAACTTAAATCTGCTGCTTTGTTTACTATATGAGATATCTGCTTGTGCTCTATGCCCAAGTGATACCAATTAAACAGACCCAAATACAGAGCTCACAGAGCAGTACAAAACCAAAGTTAGCCATGAACACAAAATTTACTAAATTTTAAATGGTATTTATTCCTCCAAAGCATTACGCTCTGACAGTCACATTTTTCTTTTCCAGTCATGGACTTGTCATGATTTACATTCGGAACCTTCCCCAAAAAGCGATTCAGAAAGTGTTAGAAACCGGCTCCCCTCCCACTGCTTCCAAAATGGATTAACATGACTCCAGCCTTGGATCTGCATGACTACAAATTACAGTGAAGTCACCCTTGATTTAAGCTGTTGGAGGGCACGACAGAAAAATCACCAAAAATTCTGCTCTTTCAGCTCTTTAAACCCATTCATTACAGAGTCCACAGGGCCACATAGGTACCAGAGTAAAGCACTCGGTGGGAGAGGACATCACCCAGTAACAAGAGGCTTTTCTTATTTCCTTAGAGGTACAAATGTAGCAGGGCCAGGAGGGGTCTAATTACTCTCAGAACACCCAAGCAGCATTGGAAGTGATAATTTATTGATTTATTGACCATATCACTGTAGCTTAGTGCACAGAATGAAAAGACAAGTCAAGGATTGTATCCGGACCACTAAAATGCCCACAGCTTGCCAGGGTAGGCAGACTGACGCAAGCCAACAAAGTAATCTGGCAAAACTCTAAACCACATTTATAATAAAACCATACTTGGCTTTTACTAGTAAAAGTTTTAGTAAAATAAGAGAAAGGTAAGACTTGAATTTTATTTTTAAAGACTTAGATACAAGTTTGGGAATGTGTACCTAGACAGCCTGCTGAAACCCAGAGTCCCTAATTACCCAGATGGGCAGCTAGGAAGCTGATCCAAAAGTCTATCCAGGTCGGCAGAGAGCTTTTTATCAGTCACAGTGGCGACCAGATGAAGCCCTGGAATACCAATGCTGACCTGACTAGCACTGGCTTAGCCTTTAACTCAAGCAATAAGCACCATTGAGTGCCAGCCTCTTCGTGGCTCTGCCCTTCGGTAAGCACAGACGCTGGAAATAACAACACCACACAATGCACCAAAGTCAAACAGAATGGCTAAAGAACTTATTAAAATGTGTTTGCTTGCTCTTCTACACCAGCCCACTCTTCCATCTTGAGCTACCAAAAAAAGTCAAGGTTTCTGAGTGAAAAGTGCAACAGATTCACAAACACATTTTTCAGCAGCTACAACATCCTACTCTCCAGTAACACCTACACAAAGCTCAAGCCCATTTTGCAGAAATATGAGAAAAGTAAACAGCAACAGAGGAATTTCACAGACATGACCCTATCCATGTAAAGTGACTCATGGCTGCTTAAGCATGTTCTTAGAATGGATTTTCCCCTCTTCAACACCCTAACAAAAACAAAAATAGAGTAAAATAACTAAGATGAAAATGGGAAAGATTAATTAAACATCTCTGGTATCTCCTTTCTTTCCTCACCTGTACGAAAAGATAGGAAGCTAGGAGCAAAAGCAAAGGTTAAATCCATCTGTCTTTTGAAGAGGCGACACACCCAAGGGCCTTAGTCAAGGTTCCATCCTTGGCTCCTGCACAGTCAGAATCTGTGCACTGCTGCCAAGGGAGCCTGGAAATTGGTGGAGCAACAGACATGAACAGCCTCTACATTCAGCTGTTTAGTATCAGACATGCTAACTAGTGTTGCTTGATTATATCATGAGGGAAATTAAATGGGAAATAAGGATTTGACATGCATGTCTGATATTCAGGCTTCTCGAGGAGAAAGAAAGGGAAGGAAGAAAACCTCAGGAATTGAGGACATTTTGCTTCCCCTGAACCCTCATTCATTCAAAGAGAAGAATCAGAAACCCTGACAATTTCCTCTAGCAACCCCCTCCCATCACAACGAAGGGAAAATTTTTCTGGACAGCTCTCTACAGAGGATACAGAAAAAAAATTGACCAATCTCCCTCTGCCTCTTCCCACTTGGCATAATGATCTTTCTAACCCGAGGACTGCAGAAAAGCAGAGGTTGCACAGCTGAGGTAAGCCCCTCTTCCATGCAGTTCTTCCACAGATGTAGCCTACCACACCTGTGCCTACCAGTGTTACACGGCTGTGGGATGATACACAAAATTCTCTCTGCACCCAGCAATACGAACGGGGGCTTCCTACCCGATCCCCTCATCTGCCTGACGTGTTACTTTGGCAGAAGGCAGACTTCCTGCTTCTACTGGAAAAACAAATTTCGATTATCCCTGCCTGTTATTTACATTTTAATAGCTCACACAGGACAAGCTCTGCGGCTGCCATTGACAAACGCCGATGGGAAAAGGAAAAGACACAAAACCCCACCACCCAAGCCACGAAACATGACACCCTTGCACGGGCTCTTGGATGGACAGGGATCCCGGGTAACTTACTGACGGGTGTATTCCTTCCTCAGCGCCGGGTTCCTGCAAGCCGCCCGTCACAGCGCCGGTGCTGCCGCAAGCCGCGGGCGCTGCCAGCCGCCCCCCGCCTGAGACAGCGCCGAGCAGGGAACCCTCCCTCTCCCCTCCCTCCTCTCCCCTGGTATGTCCAAGCTTGCTCACGCCAGATCTGGAACACGAGCACGCAGGACAGCACAGAGCCCGCTGCTACCCCCGCGGGGCGGTGGCGACAGGCGGGACCCCCGCCCACTGGCGGACAGCGGCGGGGCGGAGGCTCCCGGCCCGCCGTGACATCCGTGGAGGCGGCCTCGGCCCCGGCCCCGCGCCGCCCCTCCGCCGGTTCCCCGCTGTAACCCGCGCCCGCAGCGGGGGAGGAATAGGCGTGGGCACCCTTCAGGCTCGGCACTCAAGAGGGGTGGATAGGTGACCCACAGCCTCTGACAGACTACGCACACACACCAGTGTTTCATTCCCCCTGTCCCCTCTTCCCCCAGCAATGGACACAGAAGGCACATCTGGGACAGGGGCTGGCGAGTTATCGATAAGCCAAGCACAGAAGCTGTGCTGGAAGCAGGGAAAAGGTGAAATTAAGCGAAGCAGCTGCTTCCAAACATCTTTGCTGAGCCACGATGAGGCCAGCAAACAGAACTAGTTTTGTCTTAAGATGTCTAATTTTGCTTTACTGCTGCATTATCATATTCTTCTGAGACTACAGCTATGCTAAAATAATCATGGAATGACCAAATGGCTTGGGTTGGAAAGGATCTTATGGATCATCTCCTTCCAACACCCCTGCCATGGGCAAGGACACCTGCCACTCAAGGCTTCTGCAAGCCCTGCCCAGCCTGGCCTTGGACAGCCACAGTTTCTCTGGGCAACCTGGTCCTCCCTCTGGCCCCACCCAGTGCCTCACCACCCTCACAGCCAAGAATTTCTTTCTAATATCCAATACAACTTTGCCCTCTCCCTGGTCACTCCATGCCCTTGTGACAACTCTCTCCAGCTCTCTTGGAACCCCTTTAAGTCCTGGAAGGTCTTCCCAGAGCATTCTCTTCTCCAGGCTGAACAACCTATCTGAGGTGCAAAGCTGGAGTGAGAAATTAAGTCTAAGCCAGTACTCCAAGGAACAACCAAATGCAAAACCCTGGAAAAGGAGATGCTGAGAGAACTAGGCACAGAAGGAAAGGCATGTCATGGGATAAAGCTGGCAGAAAGCAAACAGCATGTCAGCACCTCCAGTGAAACACAGCACAACACAGACCCCTGCTTCAACAGCTCCACACCATTTTGCTCCACATGCTGACTCGTGTGGTCTGACATCTTCAGCTGCATGGGCTGTGCAAAGCACAACACAGTGGCACTCAGAAAATTCTATCTGGTTCAGATATGACAGGTAACATCTCATTCCTTTTCTATTATATCATCACTTTAGCATAGAATGGACAAAGTTTGGTGTTTTTACAATTTTAGGGCTTCCTCAGTGCAATAAGGGGAACTTACAATGAAGGACACCAGCTATTTTCCATAGCTGTGCACTTTTCCAACAAAAAAGCTCAACAAGCATACAAAATCTTGTAGTGCAAGCACATGGACAGTGAAGCCTGAATTGTTTCAGCCACATAAGGTTTGATAATTTTAGTAAGAAAATATTAACCCACACATCAAGGAGAAACACAAGATAGTCTTTGATGTGATGCAAAATCAGGAGATCAGGGTTAAAGGGAACAGGAAATATGAAGAAATGCAAAAATAGAAAGAAGCTATTCTGTGAAGCTGTACACATTAGCTCTTGTCAGTGAAGTCTGGAACCGACACTGAGAAATATTTAACAGTTCTCAATACTCCCATTAGAACGGTAAATGAAGTTTAAAAAAAAAAACCCAGCATAACTATCTTAACAGATCTTTCTGTACATTCCCTCCCCCCTTCAAATTAATTACATTATGCTTCCACATCATTGACATAAAAATGACTAATGTGACCTACAACATCATTCTGAGACCAAAGAAAGCAGTGATACTGTGTGTGCAGCCTGATGAGGCTGGACATTCTGAATGCTGCAGCATAAAACACACACCAAGTGCAACACGAAGGAAGTCAGGAATAAAGAAAGCTAGGAAATTGCTGCATTGAAATATGTGGCATGAAACATTCATTTGTTTTTCCCCATTCCTCCTTCTCTCATTTTCCAGATACATCTAAGTTGTTTCATTCATAGCAAATGCAATCGATAATGCTTTTAGCTCTGACTGCATGAAGAGCTCAGCATAATACTGCACCCACTTCAAATCTAACCCCTTCTGGAATTACACAGGAGCAAATCCCAAGTGGAAAAGAAACTCTGGAGCAGGCCCAGCACAGCCATAGAGGAGGGTTTTTTTAATAAGTAAATACACATATATACACATGCATTGGAGCTTTGGGAAGGATAGTGAAAGCAGTAATATTTCAATGCTGCTTAGTGAATTGGGTGTCAAAGCAGCTCTTAGGGGGAGCAGGTCATTTCGCTAATTAAAGCTGTTCTTCCATGTCACATTTTCTGACATTTGAGCAGTACAGTTGCCTTGCCATGGGCAGAACAGAACATGCCACTGAGTTCCAGCCAGAGGCTGATCACTTGTGACTCAGCTCAAATTAGAAATACACAAATAAAAAGCTGAACCGACAGGTTACTACCCAAAGATGCACGCATATCCACTGAGCTTCAGAATGTCAGGTCCAACATGGAGTTAAACTATCTTTCTTACATCACAACATAACTAACAAAAAGAAATGGCCAAAACAACCTGTCATAAACCAGCAGAACAAGGAGTTTTCTCCTGCTAGGGCTGTTTCGAGGGTTTCACCATTAAATAAGTTTTCTGCACAGTAACAGGCTACTAAAGAAAAAGAATATTCTCTCCAGCATCAATCCCTTCAGAACTAAGCTCACAAAGGCCAGCTGTGAGAAGAGCCCTTGGTCTCCTAAACTACTAAAGGAAGGACAATTGCCACCTTCCAGGCAGAGCAAGCCACAGAGCAGCAGGTGCCAAATGCAATTAGCCCAGGTCTACAGAACAGCTTTGGACTACTGGACACCAGAGTCTTGTGTGTTTCAAAGGCAACGTGGTTGGTTTGGAGTTTTTTAAGTTCTGTTCTCCATGATAGTTAGTTCACGAAGCTAACGACAACAGTGAGCCTGGAGATGCCTCCCAAAAGGAACTGCTCCTGAAGGGATGGATCAGAAATTTTATAGAAGCAGATTGATATTCCTCTCAGGGAAGGCTCCATCTGCAGAGAGGGCAAGGCAGTATCTACCCACACGTTTGGGTCTCCACATTATCTATCCACCACTAACCCCAAACCAAATCCCACAGAATCACTTTGACCAAGCAATGGGAAAAAGCAAAGAAAAAGGATGGTGCTTATGTCCTTGACTTCTGCTTCCAAAACCTAAGAGTTTTGAATGGAAACCCATCAGGAAACCTCACATAGCCAAATTAGCAAGTGAAGGATGCTGTGGAGTCATTTTTTGCTTCAAAGGGTAACTTCAAACAACTGTTCTACACTCTTTCCATTTTTCTTCACTGTTGTTTGTCTTCCCTTTCCTTCCCCTCAAAGCCTTACTGGCAAGGGAATCTAACTTCATTTACAGAGTAGGCAAAAGGAAGTTCTCTGGTATTTGTTCATTTCCAGCATTATGTCTTCCTAATTAAATTTCTGTGCATCTCTGTTCAGTGTTAGGGCCACAAGTTAAGGAGGTGTCTCCTGCAGTGTCCTTCAGCCACCAGCTTGAGCCAACCTAAGGCTTTTTCCAAAGCTCACAAAAGGAACAAGCAGCTTTCCAACAAACCTAACAATTCCCTGGGGAGCTGAACTGCAACAGGTAGCTTCTGTCAGTATTCCCAGAGATGACCACACTGGAATCCTTACACAGACACAGATCCACAGACTGCATCTACTCTACAGTGTCCAGCAAAACTTAGATTCTGATTTTTTCCCCCCCAAGAGAAACTGTAGTCTCATCACATCAATTCATCCTACAGCCTGTGGAAATCAGAGCTATAGCATTCACTCGCTGAGATAACAAAATTTGCTATAAAGCACAAACTTGGAAAATCACATTTTAGCTAATTGAGTACAACTTTTCCTCAGGCTTTCACCTACCCCCAAGGGATGCTTACTATCTTCTGGGATTAAACTCACTGCAGAAGCCTTTAGAGTGTGCCAAGAGCTGCTTACTCTTGAACATAGGCCATTCCCAAACCAAATTTATTGAGAATAATTTTCCCACTGCACCTGAGGGATGGCTGGGAAACAGCATGTGGAAGAAAATGAGCAGAGTCTGAAGAGTAAGATGTTGGCAGGAGACAGTGTGAACCAGGAGGACTTTTATAGTGTCTCCTTTTTCCACTTGAAAACAAAAGGAGTTCTGGGTATTGAGATACACCCCCTCAGCCTATGGATGAATCTGTACTTTTAAACAAAAGCTTCTTGTTAAACAGCAACAATTTAAAACAAAAACCCCTTAGAACACTATATATTTTAATGGAACTGTCCTCGACTTGCAATATGAAGGCAAATTTGTTTCCTGTCAGTCCGACTCAGTCTAATGGACTTGGAGGCTGCAGTTTTTCCACTCCTCTTAATGACTTGTTGCAAGGGAGATGAGTGCTCTGCGTACAGCAATGCCATCTTCTGGCACAGTTCCTGTGAGAAAGGCCACTTGCTGAATACCACTAGAAGAAAGCTCCTGTTTTGGGAAAACAGAAACTCAGACTCCACAATAAATCTCGAATATTCCCCCACTCACTGCACTTGCTGCTGGGCTCTCATTGTTCAAGGGCGGGAAGCGAGACAGTGGGAACACACACAGTGTGCTGCTGTAGGAGAAAACTCGCTCAAGTGTCTCCTAAAGGCACACCAAGTGCAGCACTGAGAGCAAGCATTTACAGGCTGAGGACAGGGATGAGTTCAAAGCCCATCGATGGAGGACTCTGGCGGGAAGGGCAAGTAGTCACCCAGAGCCAACTTTGCATATCCCTGGGAAAATCAGCAAACATTTCACACATCTGACTTTGTAACTTCTGTATTCCCAGACAGAGATTCTATATTAAGCAACAGCAAAGATTGGAAACAAGTGCTATTTACACTGAGGAAATAAACACGGGCTGGCAATCCATGACTTCCTCATCATTCTCACTTGCTCCTGAACAATCTCCACTTGGCCTATGCAGGTGTAGTAGGACAGGCTTAGGATAAAGATTTCCCACTAAATCAAACACCTCTGTTTCTTTTTTTTCCCTCCCCGAAGTTTGTGAGGTTCATGCTACAAGTATGTATTGAGAGTACAGATTTTAGACTGAGAAAATCAGATCTCAAATAGTTCTAGTCTGAAATAACACCTGAGAAGAAACAACACTGCAGAATTCCTACCTACTGTGTCATTTGATACCAAAACACCTCCCTGGCAATCAGATACACTGCAGAGGTGCTAACGTGGCAATCTCAGCCAAAACAGCCCATGCTCTGCTCCTTCTAAGATATCCAGACTAGTAAGATGATGACCAGCCAATTGCAGTTGATTCCTTTTTCTCTGACATTTTCATCCTCTAACTCATCCCAAAACCTCAAAAAAAAATACTTTGCAGCACCCATAAAAGCCCAATTTAATTTTCACCCCACCAATGAAAAAATAATGAAAGGAATTGGGTTTTGTGACTGAAATCAGCCATTCTAGTTCTCAGATATTAGCTCGTTAAAAAAAGTACCCCCTTCACATACTTAAAGAAGAGCATATTTTAAATTATTATGCTTTCATGTATGAGAAAGATATTTTGGGCTGGATTTGTCAACAGTTGGACAAAGCTGAAAGCATTCTGCTTTCATTCCCAATTGCTTTGATGCCTTCCACTGTTTTTCCTTTGCTTCTTTCCCACTGTCAGTTTTGTTTACCTCTTCTCTGTCCTGTCTATCTTTCAATTCCCATAAAAAGGGGCCTTCCCCCAACTTCCCTATACAAAAATTATCCTCTTTTGCTCTAAGTTAAATACAGTTTTTACAGAGGGCCCCCTCTGTGAAGAGTATTGCCTTCCTCGATGCTTATAATTTCTCTCTTAACAAATGGTTTGTGCAAAAAAGCAACTAGGAAACATTTATTTTAGAGAAAATTTACCAGTTACTCTCTAAAGAAGAATTTGATAGGTTTTGGACTTGAAAGAAGATACATGACAAATATCTCCAAAACAGTTTTCAGAGCACTTCAAGTCCTAGATTTCTGCCTTATGCTGGTGAACAAGTTAACTGGCTGCCACATCAAAGATGTCAGACCTTTCAGTCTGAGTTGCCAGTGCTGATGCTTACAAAAGCTAGGTTCATTTTAGTATCAGTTTTAAAGAACAGCCACTTTGGCAAACCAGACTGTCTGAATCGGTCAGCACCTTGGCCTGGCATGACTCAAGGCTGTGCCCCGACAAAAACACCTTCCCATCCACGTTGCCAAGGCATTAGAAGGAAATGAGAGAAAGAAATGCAGCTTTGTATCCATCAGAATTGCTCTAGGAGATGCCTGAACTATTTGAACATTAAAGTTGCAACATGAGTCACATCTTAAGAAAATGTGTATGGGAAACATCTGTCTGAAATGAATTCTTAGGTGTCTAATAAAGAGAAAGCTCCAAGTAAACTGCTTCCCACAGTAAGTTGTGTCTAGATACTCTTATTCTCATAGTTTCCCATCAGACTAAGGTCAACAGTTACAGATATGCTTCATTGTCTCAACAATTCTGACTAGTTGATAATAATTCACCATCAGAAATTTTATGTCTCATCTTTCATAATTTTGAATATTTCCAGAGGAAAATGCTTTGATCAGGCTCTCTACTGACATTTTGGCTGAAAGAAGGGATGCATGTATGGAGGCCAGGCCAACAGTTCAAGTGCATTTTTCAAAAACTGTTTTGACTTATCTGGTAAACCATTCTATAAAAAACAACCAGGCAGGCACTTCCAAGAAAACAACACTATTACTGGAAATATCTTTGGTTAAATAGAACTTACTCTCTGGACACATTTACATAACAACCACTAACACTGGCCCCACATATGCAGTAAATAGAACAAACAGGCAACCACAGTCACTCAAAACATGAGGCTGAAGAGCTGACACAGTCAGGTTTGGGTTTAAGGCCCTTTCAGCCAAGTACACTGTTCATTTCTCCTCTGTGGGAGAAACCAGTCATTCAAAATAATATTGCTTGGGACTTGCTGCCCAAATTCTCAATCACTGCCTAATTTTGCTTTTAAGAGTATTTGAATGCTGAGGTTTTGCAATCATCGAGCAATACAGCAAATAGCACAGTTATGTCTAGAAAATATACAAAAGCTGTAGAATCAGCAATGCCACCACAACAGGGCGATTGATATGAGAATGGTGCTACTGACATTTTGGAAGTTGCATATTTTCTTTCCTACAAAGCTAGGAATTACTAGCTTAAAGCGACTCCGCTATCTCAGTTATTTATGCATTAATACATATGATACCAGGATGAAAAGCTCATTTTTTAATCTTACCATTCCATCTTACCAGCGGCACCTTGAAGTTAATCACGCTTCCAATACAACTGTGCCTGCAAGCGGTTGATAATCCAGAAGGGCAATTCCAGAGGTGAGGATACAAATTGTCATGCCTGGGTGCAGATGTTTGAGAGCAAAAGATATATCCCTACCTCAGCGCTAGCAACCTTCCTCTGTGTCAGCAAACAGCAGGCTGACTGACAAGCTTTTACAGAGAGATGCGAAATCAAGATCTGATCTCCAATAGGTGTAAATTCCATCTCTCACAGATGAAAAAAGTACCAACAATGAAGAACATGTTGCTAATTTCAAGATCTCATTATCTGAGAGGTCTTGTCATACAGGTTTATTAACAAGTCCAATCTTTGCTGGCTCTGGCAAGTCTATAGTAAACAAAGACTTCGAATACCCAACACATGAGAAAACTTAGGAAATACAAACCAAATTGAATTATAAAGCACTTAGGGCCCAATGTCATAATTCTGCAGCTCAATGGCTGAACACAGTGGGTTTTTTCCTACTGGGTTATCTCTTCAGAGACTGTCCAAAAACACAAAGCAGGCAATCTTGCACATGTGCCTAGAGGGTTCTTCACCCACTGCAGATGTTTAACTACAGCATTTAAAAACCTGAGGAAGGCACAGAGGACAGTGTGATACACAAACACATTTGTACACAGGATATCTGAAATGTGTACACTGTTCAAATATTTGGCTAGTTATATGACTTCTCTTCTAAAGTTCATGCATCTGGGTAAACATGAGCATTTCCCATGTCTATTGATGTCCAAATTCCTCATGAGCAATCTCAACAATGTAAATTTGGAGTCAGAAGTGAAATATTTGTCAACTAACACACGCCAGCAACTCCTTTCAATAGTGTTCGTGTCTGGCAACACAGTCAAACATTGGGCTCTGATGGCAACACCAAGGCTGGTGGTTGGTTTGTTTGTTGTAATAGTTGTGGGGGGTTTTTTTCCCCAAATTCAGAGTAAGACCAACTGGTCTTTAATCCCCACAGTTTTAAAATGAAGTAAACCAAAACAAGGCAACTCTGTAGAGCTTACATATGGGGTCACAGATGATGTAGCTGCTGCTCCACACCACATTTCAGAGCTGGTTTGACACTGTTTTCTTTGGAGCAGGGGCTCCATGCCAGCTGAGCAGAGCACTTGTCAGGTAAAACAGGATTGCTGAACGTTCCTTCCTCAAGAAGGCGAGACACGAGTGCTCATGGCAGGGAATCATGATTGATGACAACTTATCTCAAAAACCTGAGACAGACTTCTTAAATTTTTTTTTTCTTTTTTTTTTAACTGACAGAGATGCTGATCTGCCGTTTAAAAACTGACTTTTGCTCTATCTCCTATTGTGGGTGATACAGACAAATAAAAAGCTGCCTAAACCAAGACAAAATGAACTTCACCTGTGACCTACAACATTTCATTTAGACTTAGAGAACAGACGATTGCCATCTCTCCTGATTGTTTCCAATTGTCCTGGCCACCAGTGTAAAATTTTCACATCAGTTTTCCAGCTTCACAGTAGAATAACTTTTCAGTCTAACGACTGGTGTAATGTAACCAATACACAGAGATGCAACACTGCTTCCACTTTTGCCAGAATCCTTAACAGAGACATTTAGTTACAAGCAAGAGATAGTTACATTTGCAGAGGTTTTCCATCTGCAGGAAGGAGAGAAAACCAACACAAAACTGCAAGTGCAAATCCTTGTCTGGTGTTAGAAGAGAAGGATTTCTCCAAATGTGTACTAATTTCTATATGCATGTTTATATTCATCTAAATTTGATACTCATATTGCATAAATTATATAAATTATACATTAAATGGGCTCTGAGTGAAATACATAATCATTAACATAATTAAAAATGCAATAGAACCTTTTCTAGTTATTCCGTGGCTTCCACTGTATGTAAAGTATAAAAAAAGTCAATGGCTCAGCTGTCAATCTATGTTACCATGGTAAGTGTTCTACCATACATAATTCCATCTGCCTACAAACAGGGACCAAAAATACACATTTTTGTCATCTCTAAAGGAGAAGGTTTAATTTTTCACTCTCGTATCAAAGAAAACACATTTATATTGGTAACTGCATTTAGGTGAGGGTTATTTTATGACAAGTACAGTCAATATGCCAATTACAGATATCAAGAGTTTAAGAAACATTATAGAAACCACCTATTTATAGTAAGAAATTTTTACTGTCTTTGATTTCTCAATACTTACTTATCCTGCTCTAACCCTTTCAGCAGTATCAAAATGTTTCTTTGGAATGTACCTTAAGCCAGTATTTTCCTATTTTTGTCTTTCAGATGCGTGTGTCATAATGTGCTGCTCTACCTATTTCACTGGAAAAATAAGTCTAGAGGGCTCATTGCAATTTCTTCATGAAGCCTACAATACACATGCTGCCTAGAAGATGTTTAGAAACATATAGTACAAAATAATTTCTCTTGGGAATAGTTTAACAAAGATAGCATATATTCTGCAACAATGAGCCACTGTGCACTTACAGATTAATTCTTCAGGTTACATGTACAAGCCTTAGAAACTTCATTTAAAATCCATCTGAATTAAAAATCAAGACAAAATGGGTATTGACACACTATTATCTCCCCAATCTCTTACACATTCAGTTTACATCAAGACGTGTGCTGCAACATTAGCTCACTTATTCTAAATAATCATTGGCAATGCGTTCCAGAAGTAGAACTTAACTAAAAAGTATTAAAAAGCTGTTCTTTATGTAGACCTGAAGTTGGTTGCCCTTAAGTGAATATGGATTTTGTTACTTCTGCAGAAGCAGCACAGACTGAACAAGGGATTTCAATCTGTAGCTGAAACTAAGGTGACCAACTTCCTCAAATCTTTGTTGAATAGCAGCAGAGAATTGCTTTATGCTCTGGGGTTGGTTTGTCATAGCAACAGTATTGGAGGAAGCTGGAGAGTTCACTAGGAGCTTGTTGTTACAAAACATGGCATTTCTAGGATTTCAAACTGATAGATCATAATTACAGTCACAGTCATCACGACATTCTATTACTCATCTCAAAAAAAAAGGCCAAAACCACAATGATGTTGCTCAGCAATTTTCTCTGAAATGAATCTCTTATCTGCAAAACCTTGATGAAAAGAGAAAAAGAAATCACAGATGCACTACAGCCATACTTTGAGGGGAAATTGTTATAGGGAAGAGATGAGCATGCTGCACTTATACACCCCAAAAAGCTCAGTGCCACAGCTCCCACAGACACTGCTTGAATTAAAGATCCACGGGAAAGCAGTGTGTAGAGGCTGGCTTTCCTCAGCTTCCAAATGCCTCAAAGGACAAATTCTCCCAGAGGTTTAAATAACTTTCCCTTAGCAGAACAGAAAAAGGTGAGCAACTACCCTTCAGACGTGTGGGAGGCAGCTCCAGGTAAAGATCTAGGTCTGTGTGCACCCCTCCAAAATGGGTTGAGCAAGAAGCAGGCTGACAGGTGCAGAGAATACCAAACTATGTTTAGTTGCAGCAAAGGCTGTGCCAGGTCACATTACAGATAACCAGAGCTGTCTTCCACCCTCAGCATCACTCTTGGAGATGCCAAGGCTTACCCCTCACCTCTGCATCAAATCATGAGCAGCCTTTCAGGCAATCTGGTGTTTTTAAAAATACCATTGCAAAGAAGACCCCAGTTTTGTCAAGTGATGAAGAGTTTCATCAAGGGAGCAGTGACAGCTTAGTTCAAACATGAGTGCCAAGACCAGAAGCAACTAAACTACCTGCCAGGAGCAGTGTTGGTCTGGGGGATAAGAGGTTATCACTCACTAGCCCATGCTGTGTATGTAATTGATTAAGTAATTTGATATTATAAAAATAGAGTATCAATTGATTTTCTGCAATGCCTGCATGTTGTACCAAATCTCACCACCACCTCCAAAACCTGTCACACAAAATGCTTTGATATAGATTTCATACACATTTGCTTTACTAAATATAGACTCTCTTCTTCGAGCTGAACACACAGAAGGGGAACTGGCAGCCACTGGAGCCAAAAGGAGTTTTGCAGAGGTAATTTTACTTCTAATTATTTATACCCAACTCTTCCAGCTCCCTACTTGCTCTGACTTTCCCACCTGTCATTTTGGGAACAATAAGGCTTCCCCTTTGTCATTTTAGTGTCACAGAAACTTAAGATCATCTGTTCTTCTCACCCTCTTTTTAAAAATTAATAAATAATTTTCTCCAATTGCATCCTTACAGTTTCATAATTCCCATAATAGCATAACTAAAAATGAAGTTTATTGTTTGGGGCTTTGGCTTGTTTCAGCATAAAGCAAAGGTTTGCTGAATATGAAATTCCCCCTCTAATGGTGAAGTGACACATATAACAGCTTACTATTCCTGTAACAGGCATGAGATGAGTGCTCGAATAGCAACAATCTGGGCTCCTGCTCCAAAGACCTTCCTAAGCCATGCTGACTGTTTGCAAACAAAAGCACAAGAAATCTGTCAACTCAAAACAGGCCATTGTGAAGCTTTCAGCCTCAAATTTGCACATTGCTTATGCAAGGCTTGGACCCAGCAGGTAGAAAGTCTATTATCCATTGCTTTCAGCACACTGTGACCCTTGGGAACAGCCTGTTCTTGCTCTCAGCAAAGTCTGAAGAAGGTTGTGCTGACACTCACTTGGCATGGGGGGTAAAAATAGGACTGCAATGGCATCTTTTCATCAATTATTGTCATCTGACAAATCATGTGTGCTCTTGGTCCCCAATAAAGAACCACAGTCAGAAAAATTCAACGCAGATCCAGGAGTATCAGCTCTATATTCTGGTTTTCAGGTATATTCCAACAGTGTCCATACCAAAGAAGCTCAAAATTGTTTGGAGCATCCTCCCTGTCAAATACCAGCCTGCCAGGAGACAGCAGAGAATGCACACCAAGACAAACAAAGAACCCAGCAGGGATCCCAGGTAGAGCATTTCCAGTGCAAGCCTCCGACTGCGACAGAAACAGCCTCATTAAAGGGCAGGTTCAGATACAAGAAACTATTTATAGGCAATCTAAGACTAAATTATTAGTGATGTGCTCCGGATCTAAAAATTCCCCAAGTTTACAGTGTTACAAGAGTTGTACATGCAGCATGTGACGCCCCTGAGTGCTACGCTGGGCGAATCCCCGGGCTTTGGCTTCTGTGCACCGACCAGCTGCTGCTCCCGGCAGGAACTAAAACTGTCTTGAACCGAGGCCAGGCTATTCACATCCAGCCCCAGCGAGTTCGAGTTCCCAGAAAGCTCCTGTGCCGCCACGAGAGTTCTACTGCTGCCCAAGCCCTGCCTCTTCCCCTGCCAGCTCCCGCCACCCACGCTGGGCACAGATCAGAGGCAAGGGCAGCCTCCGCCACCCAGTGCCGCTGGAGCCCGACGCGCATTCCTGAGCGCAGCAGCAGCTGCGGGTCACGGGTCACTAAGTACTGGCAGCCATCCCACACCCAGAGGAGGGGGAAAAGCTAGATTTTAGAAAGATAAAACTGCGAACAAAACCATGTCTGACTACACTCACAGAGCCTACAAAGGATGCTTCAGAAGGGTTCTACTCGTGGGATCCAAGAGCCAGTTACTAGCTTAGATCACATACCAAACACTCCACAATTAATTGCAAAGGTTATTTTTTCCTCCTGCAGTTACATATGTGGGAGTGCATTCGGAGAGAGGGGGTGTTTGTGCTGTTTTTAACCCAAAGATTTTAGGTACAAGCTATTTGTGATGGTACAGAGGAGCTGTAAAATGCAAACTGCCCTCAGTTTGCTATTTACTGAATATACATATATAGATACATAAATAAGCTAAAATTACTTTTTCTCCTCCTTAAGAATAAAAAAAAAAAAAAAAAAAGGAACAAGAACAACAACATTTAGATACACTGCAGAAGATGAATGAGGTCTGGACACCCTCCATCTTTTCAGAGGTAAGCTCATAAAGCAACACTTCACCCTCTGACCTAACATAAACGACAAGGGTATTTACAGCACTGTGTCACTCGTTCGAACCCAGCCAGTCTGAATGCTTGAAATACATTCCCATCCATCAGATGCCTGTAAGCATCCCATGAGATTCAAGTTGTCTAACAGCACTTACAACTTATGCCAAGACCTCTCACAAATTTTGGAAGATTGACATGACTTTAGGTTGCACACCATTCCCTCACCTGAATCTGTGCCTCACACACATCCCACATGCTGCTCATGGCATAGTCTTCTTTCTACCCCAGAAACATTGCCTTCAAACACCCAGATCATCTTAATAAATAAAGCTCAACTGAAGCGAGGGATGGATTTCATAAAATTTCTCACCAGTTCACAGCAAGCACAGCTTTAATGCTAAAAGCAACACAAGCTGTGGGAACACCTCTTGCCTATAAAGTGGTCAAAGCACCATTGAAGGAGACCCCCTGGGAGAGACAGGTCAGCAGCTTCACCTCCTGGAGCTCTACCTTTATTTGCACTAGCAGAACTAAACTCAGAGTTAACATGGCAAACACCCAACATGTTGTGCAGGGGGATGTTGCTGAATGAATCCTTTTTGCACAAAGATTCTTTTAATATAGGAAGTCTGAACTACCCCGTGATATACTGTGCTCCTACTTCTCTTTAGGATTTGTCAAGTTCTGCAGATAAATCAAAATGCTTCTAGACCAGATGGCCAAACCAAACAAAACAATAAAATAAAGTAAATAACCAAACTGCATAAGCAGAGACAACAAGTAATATCAGTGTAACCTGTTTTCTGTCCAGGATTACTAATGACACTTGTAGTGAGCAAGGTGCATCTTTTGGCACTAAAGCTCTTAAGTAGAAATTTTATCACATTGTTTCAGTCAGATGCACTCTTGCAAAGCTCTAGCCGTCTGTGCAACAAAACTGGATGCGGGGTACAACCTGCTCCTCCCACCTGAGTTCGTAAGTCTCCAGTGGGTAATGAACAACCATTTCTAGCTCACACCCCCTTCCCTTTCCCTAAATATTTTTATTTTTTGGATACAGTTACATCTTGAAGGCTGCATCCTGCTGATACCACAGTTGTTTCTGTGTTCCCAGCTGACTCACCATTCCGGTAAGGACAATCAGGCCCTTCAGAAAGAAGGATAAAAGGGAAAGAAAGGACAGCCATCAGAACAGAACATATTGTGTTTTCCCCACTCCGTTAGTCAAATCCTTATTAACACTTAACCAGGAGGTTTCTACAACCCATTTCCCAGTCAGTGTTTGTAGATAGAGAACACCCCTTGTGGTTTCTGAGGTGGCCTCACACAGCAGGTCATCCCAAAATAACGCCTAAAGTTCTCTACAAAGACAACTTCGCAATAAATACTTCATAATAAGACTTACATACAAACACAGTATATGTTCATTGTACAGTAGGACTGCAAAAAGCCTACTGAAGTTACACCTCAACAGGCAACAAAGCTACAGACATTAAGAGCAACAAGCTGTGCTCCCAGGAGACATATGTAGTGATTAGCATGGAAAAGCTCACAAAATGTTTTGAGGGTTTTGGACAGTATGGGCATTTTTTTATATTTTCAGGCTTTTCACTTACTGAGAAGAAGCATGACTCCTTCAATACTTAACAGCTTAATGAGCAAATCCTCTAGGGCAGGAGGTGGGCAGTCGCTGCTTTTTATCAAAGCAACCTGTGCTATTTGCTTCCTCTCCCATCCCAGTGTACTGCACTCAGAAGTGGCTGCAGCCTCATTACAGTTCCCACAAAATGGCGGGCAGCCTCCTCCCCACACGACATGGCGAGCAGCTCTCACCGTACGTGACACTGCCGGCAACCTCCTCAACCACAACATGATGGCGGGAAGCGCCCCCGCCCCACACGCGAAATGGCGGGAAGCCCCCCAGCCCCACACGCAAAATGGCGGACG
>WEKY01001844.1:1707-29499 GCA_013390045.1 Picathartes gymnocephalus | reverse complement strand
AAAGATGCCAGCGGCTAGCTCCAATGAGAAAAGAAAGCTTTCTATGAGTGTTTCTAAATGAACTTCTATTCAAGGTTATATTTAATGCAAGGTCATCATTGCTTGTGTTTCTTTTCTGAGGACAGGAAGGAAAAAAATCATTGTTTTGATGATGACCTGAAGAATGATGGGGCAGTCTCAAGTGATCTGTGGCAGCAGAATACCAAAGTACTCAGAAGAAAGTCAATGTCAGTGCTGAACTTGGAACCAGAAAGGTAATACTTGAAGTTGAAATATTGTATTAGAAGATGACAAAACTAAACTCATTTAAAGCTATCAGGACTGAGCCCTAACAAGGGTTTCCATGATGTTTTGTTAAAATTTGTGGGTAACCACAAAAGACAACCTATGTTGTGGGGATTTTTAATCCAGCTTTATGAATTTTGGCTTTTTTTGCAAATGTGAAAAATATTAATAGTTAGAAAAAGTAGGACCCATTATTCTTTGTAAATAAGAATGTAGAGAAGATCCAGTTTAGGGGAACTGAAAGGTTCCTGCTGCTCCATTTCTATGTATGTATGTCTTTCTGTGTGTGGATGTATTTCTCTTAGAAAACTATGAGAAAATATTAATGTAATCTACAGTGCAATTTCTCACTTTATGCATAAGGTAAAAATTTAATTACATAATCTTTTTATTCTATTTATGGGATGGAAAGGTCAGAGATGAAAAACAAAGAGTAGGAAAAAATATCTTACATTACTAGAAAGTAGAAGTTTTCTTTCTTGTTTTTGCTTCATATACCACCTCTCGGTTCTGTGGTAATTATTTTCTTTCCTTGCCAAATTTAATGCATTGTAATCTGCAAACACTTTCACTGATGGCCTAAAAACTATTAGGAATTTAAAGTGTTAGATTTCTTGTGTGTACAGCACAAGGATCAGCAAAAACAAAATCTGTGAAAAAAACAGACACAGCTGACATGTCCAAGCAGACCCTTGTCTTATGATGGCTCGTGAATCTGCACACTGTTGTGGTGTGGTTTCCGTTGAGAATTCAGTTATGTGTTAATATATGAAAACAATCCTTTTTGCTACCGAGGACAGATAAAGATATTTTGGAATGAAACTTAACAGGACTGATTTAAATTTGGCTCCAACAACAGACAGGATATATAACTCTGTATCAGCACAATGTAAAAGTATAAGACCTTTTGGTTAATAGGAAGATCTGCCCTATAAAAAGTTTTTGAACATGAATTAGTAGAAGGTTATAGATAAATTAAGAAAATACCACAAATAATTTTTAAATATGAGTATAATTTTGATTAATTTTGGTTTAATAAATATTTGTTAGACACTTATTCAAGAATTGCATTGGATTAATTTGCATAAATGTGGTAATCTGAATAAATTTTTACCTTTGTCTGACACAAGTATAAGTTGCTCCAGTCCTCACCTCTACCTTCTTTAATTTCATATTCATGGAAAATATGCGAAAAATATTATCAAGATTTTATTTAAAACTAACTGTACTTTTAATCTATGGTAGGGCACCTTTTCTTAATGGTCATACTGACCATTTTCTAGTTTTCCTTAGAGTAATCTCTAATTGTCATTCCACCTTTTCTTTCTCAATCAGGACATGCCATGGTAATGTTTATTGCTAGACCTGTAAATTTTCTTGTCAATATACTTTTAAATGACTGAATATAGTGTATATAAAACTGTATATTCAGCTAGAAAGGAATTATGAAAACTAGATATTTATTGCAGTTTTGCAGCCAATTCATCACAGCTTTTGTTGTGAATAAATTTTTTTATATAAGATATTTAATTTCAGTGTTTTGAAGGAAAATTTTAATAATTTCATAACTGTCAACAATGAAAATAATCTTACAGCAAAGCCTTTAAACAAAGTATTTTGATTAACCTATTTATTTTCCTTTCTCATTCCTTTTTAAGCACTGCTCAAATTCTGCATAAAACTTGTTTCAGTCAGCTCAAGCCACTCTTCTCTTTGCTGTTCAACAACCACACTGAAACATCCTCTATTCCCTCGTCTGCCTGTTTGCAAATTCTAGCTTTTTATGTCAGCTTTACTTCATCAGTTCATACATTTCAAGGCCAACAGAGATCACTAGATCACTTAGACTGAGCTAAATATAACCCCAGCAATTGTACCAGCAGTACAATTTCACCTAGTTAAGCTCTGTAGTAAGCCAGATAACTTGTAATGGGCTCAAGCTTGTCCCAGAACATCTGTCAGTCTTGATTTGAGGATTTCAACAACTGGGGAAATATCATCACTTTACTTGATGGCTCTGATAGTTAATCACCACTGCAATTAAAAAAATTGCCTCATTAGAAGTTTGAATATGTCTAGCTGCAAGCTCCAGCCATTGATTCTTGTTATGCCTTTCTCCGCTAGATGAAATAGCCCATTGGTGTCCAACATTGCTCTCTGTTCTGCATAAAATGTGTGGTTTTAGGTCAGTTAATGCCAGAATAATACAGTAAGCTTCAAAAGATGTCACATTTGAGAACAGTTAGGCACTGATATTTGGATGCTCTCTTTACTATCTAGGTTCTGCAAAAATCTATTCAAAAAAGAAAACTTGGCTGTACTATTTGGCATGTAGTTAGAAACACCATCACTGGGAACATAATTATATATTATTTAACCTTTCTTTCTAAGAAAAGTGAGCTTTTAAAATCATACCATTTCTGTCCCTTTATCTTCTCCCCTCATTTCCCAGAGAACCTGAGAGCTGACTGAATAATTCCAGCCATATGTGACGGTTCTGTAGAGATTCCAAAGCTTTGTGCTCCTATAGTTTCTTACAGAAGGCAGAGGAAGGAGAGAAATCTCTGTTTAGTTTGCTGCTGTCCCCTCTTCCCTCACACAGCACAGGAATAGCTGCTGTTAAACTTGGGCTAGTCCAATCATCCCACCAGGATCTGAGTGGTTCCATTTCAGATGAGATCAGGAGCAGGAGGCATTCACCAACGGGGAGCTGTGGGAGCAGTTTATATGATGATGAGGAGAAGGGGTGGTTAGGGCATGGTGGGAGGAGACAGCAATCACAAGGGTAAATGCTGGAATTCCTGAACTGGAGCAGGAATTCTGCAGGAAGGGATTAGAGGGTCATAGGAAGTTTCCTGGAGGAATCCACTTTTCTTTAGTTTCTGACTCAGATTGTCACAACACAATATATTGGTAAAAAGTCAATGTGCTGGCTCTGAATGTGTCAGCAAACCCCACAGTATATTTGTCATGATCACAACAAAGTGTCTTTTCATTATATTCTGCAGCTTCTTATTCTAGAAGGAGTATCCGATTATTTATATATGTAGCTTATAGCCATAAGATAAATTTTTGATGTCCCCTTGGTATGCAGCATGGTTGGAATGCATTTTAAAAAACTATTTTCAGAGCTTTTATCCTGGATTTGTGGCAGAAAAAGATATAATTTTCCTCGCGCTGTCATCTTCAGAAACTATTTTCTAGGCCCAAGACATAACTTTGCAAATCAAAAAATCAGGTTTCTTGCTCTCGTACTTTTTATCTTTTCTTTTCCATATCTTTTCTGTCAGGCTTATTTTACAGGTTTCCTTCATAACTAAAACATGCGAAAGGAAAATAACCTTTCAGGACTAATTAATAAAGATAATAACTTGGTGGGTGAAAATACATTTCAAATAATTAACTGTACCATTTAATGGTTGGAATATTCACAGCTTCTTATTAAGAGTTTTCAGTAAAGGATTAGCCCAAAAGTTATGTTAGGGTGTAAATGGGTGACTCGTGAATTCTTGACAGAAACTTATAATGATCTAATTTTCTTCCAATTCAAAGCTGTTTTCTTTCCAAAGCCTTCTCTGCTGCATACATCTCATATTGACAAAATGGCTGAAGGCTTTAAACTTAAAAAAAATTTTCTTTACTGAGGGACTCCCCTTCTGTGGGAAGAGCACACTTCACAGCATCATCTGCTATGTGTAAGAGAAAGCTAAATAAGTATGGGAACTGAGACCTGGACTTCTGGAAGAATTGCTGCATTGACTTCAGGAGCAAATCTCATACTTCAGAGTAGTATTCTTGGGGATTCTGAAAAGAGATAATTTCTGAAGTAGATTTTGGGTTTTCTCTTTCTTTTTGATTCTCTAGGACCCTCATCATTCATGTCACATATTGTTCTTCAGTCTGAACTCTCAGAAAAACAGTGAATACTTTAAAACTATTTTTCAAAAGACTTGGAAATAAATTTGAAAGAAAAACTCAGATTTGAACCTGTACTGTTAAACAAATACATTTCTCAATTGCCAAAACCTATAGACCATTCCTGCAATTTTTAAGGAAACTTGAATAGGAAAGCAACCCTCTATCCTTAATATTGTACATATCCTTATTCAGATGCTTTTGAGACCTCAGAACACTAAGATGTACAGAAAGTCAGGTGAGAAGCATTTTGAACTGGCTTCTATTCCCCTTAATCACCACTAGCTTCACCAACAGCTGCATCAAACTCTGGCTATTACAGACCAATTTAAATATTTTTTTTTAATAATCAATGGAAACATATCTCTTAACTTCATTGGTGCTTGGTGTAGTTCCCAATTCAAGTACCTCCTAATTACAGATTGTCATTGGCACAGCTAACATGAGAGAATGTGTCCCATTTTAATTTCTCAGCCCTTGCAATGAAGAAAAAATAGACTAAACTTCAGTATAGCATTTCTGAAGCAGTCTCTTTTCATCCTGAGAACAGTTAAAAAATTTCACAGTTTTAAATAATCCTAAAATTGTCCCTTTATTTTTGCAAACCACTTTGTCATCTTTTTGTAATGTGTTTATCTTAGTCAGTACCTGGATTTCAAAAGCACCTTATTCAAGCTTCTTAGATCATTAAAATTTACATTAAACTTCTTTGCATCAATTGCCTCTGATTGCAGCCAAAGGAGTACTGAGGGATAATGGAGCATGGCAGAGGCAGACTACATGATGGCTGATCAAGGAGCTTAGTTTAAAAAGGACATAAAATCTCCAATAAAACAAAGAGGAATTAAAATGTGACAGAGGATGAAGTAATATCATTAAGAAGAAAATGAGAGATCAATGAGGAAGACAGTGCTAATATTGATAACAGCAAATACTCTGCTGCAGTGCAATTAGTGCCTAATTAAAGATGGGACAGAGAGTGGTCAGTTAAACACCAGTGTATAAAGTATTTACTAAGCAATTGCAAGACTTTAGGCAATCAAATGGAAGAATTAACAGGAGGTGTGGACAAGGTGAAGTCCAGTACAGGGTGGACTTACAGAAACTGGCCTGGAAAGCAATGACTGAAACAGAACTATGAATTGTGTGCTGCTCATGAAGAATGAAATGGTGGGTTACCTATCCTCTTCTATTTTCTTTAATTGGCAGTAGAAAACTGGAAGCCTTTCCACAGATAGAACAGAATCCCCCTAAAATGGCATAAGTGGGGGAAGAACAAAGGATTCTCTTGCAGTAGTGAGAGATTGGATCCTGCTGTTGAGTGCCTCTATCAGACCTGACTAATTTTTCTGCAGAGACAAATGCTATTAGAAATGCTGTCCTTATGAGAAACACTAATTTCCCAAACACTTGTTAGGCAATATATATTATTCCTAATATTAAGATCTAACACTTCTGATTCTAACAAGATTTTTCTTTTTTTCATTAATGGGGTTATAATGTCAGAACAGGTAACCCTGTCTTGGGCCTGCTTTAGTTAACTAAAGATTAGTTAACTATTTAGTTAACTAAGATTAATCTATAATCTAACTATAAGCAACAAGATTTGGATCAACATTCTCCAAATTGACTGTTTAATTTTGGTGCAAATATCAACAGGAACATTAGTTCTGTCCAGATTTAAATTTCTAGAGGGAAGCTTTTTAAAAAAAATATATGAAAGGACTTAGCCTCTGACTGCAGAAGGGGTCCAGGGTTTCCCAAAGTCAAGGGTGTTCATACTACTAAGCAACTTTATCTCAGCCAAGGGAGGAGTTTTCAGGGGAGAGCTCCAGAGGAATAGGGGAGGATATTAAAAATAGTTAGAGCATATTTTGTGAATAAGAAAGTCTATGAACTATAACGGAAGACTGCCCAAGTTGTCAATGAACATAGAGATAAGATGAAATCACCAAAGATGATTCAGAGAAAGGGAGGAATGGCAAGGGAAGTAGAGAAGGGAGGATACAGACTGTGATGAGGAAACATGGATATGTTTGGTGGAGAAGAGTCAATACGGCTCCTACAAAACATTTCACAAATCTGTCAGTTGTTTGAATTAATCACGGGCAATGCGATCAAGCAGAATCCGGGTGACATCTGTTCTCCGCGTAGTGGCTTGAAAAGATTCTCAAAGAAACTTCAATACTATTGGGATGATAGAGATGATCACTACATAGATAAGTAGCCCATTAAAAATTAAGAGCTGGAATTGACGGTCAGCTTTCTCAGGGCAACAAAATGTACAGACGCACAAAGTTGTCTGGGGTATGAAAAATGGCAACTTATTGCAGAGTCACAGAAGGGCATTGTGATACTGACTGACTGACTGAAATAAAATGACAGGTGGAACTCAGCATAGATATACTCAAGATATGGACAGAAGAAAATCCTGGCTTTTAAACAGATAGTTGTTGTAGCTGTTCTGTCTGTCACCATTCCAGAAAGAGATCTTAGAATTACAACAGGCTGCTCTTGGTAAAGGTTCTGCAAACCAGCCAAATCCAGCAGATGCGCAAGTCTGGCCAGTAGTAAATTACTGGCACACACATCTATGGGCCTGTGCCTTACAGCCTTCCCTTTCCCCATCTTTGGTCCTTTCCCTAAATATTTTTACACAAATATATTACACAATCCCACAAATCCTTTCTGGAAACTCATCAGAAACTTCACACAATTTCCCTGAAATATTCCCTAACTCTCGTGATTCCATTCCTTATCAGTTACACTGCTTGGGGCCAATCTTATGGCTGTGCCCAAGCAGTTCCCTTGATGGCCATCAAACAGCGACCACAAAGCTCTGGTCTTCATTACTGTCCCCATGATCACCTGTTCCTATGCAGTGTATGAGGGAAAGTATCATTATAGTCTTGCATTTGTATTATACTTTTTTCCCTGTATCTGGTGGTAATTATTTTAGGAGACATGACACTGGGATAGAATGACATTTTCTTGAACCTATTACAGCTAATTTATGTAATTCTGTGGAAAATTAAGATTCACTTGGCTAAACTGGCAGTGAAAAACACCTTTTGTTAGCAGCTTCCAAAGGAATTTATGAATTAAGTTAATCTCTTAGTAGCCAAAGTCAATGTGTAACTGGCATAGATCTTGTCCAGAGTGGTCTGAATACTTTCCTATTCAAGACCACGGCAATTTTGAGTGTGGACTACTTTACTAGTCACTCATCTAGGACATATACATTACTGCGGCCTGGAGAAGGCAGAAGAAAATAAATATGTTTCTTTTCAAAATCCAAAATCACAGAATCATAGAATATTTTGGGTTGGAGGGGACCTTTAAAGGCCATCTAATCCTATCCCCCCTGCAGTGGATAGTGAATTCAATTAAAAAGGAATGCAAATACCAGTTGACCAAAGAAGAAGGAATCATGCTGAATTTCCTTATTAAGCAACCAAGATGAACTCCCAAATTAATGCCTCTTGTGAATCCCTGTTACTCTATATAAAAATATGCTTCTTTTGACATACTGTCAAGTGTATCCTTGAACACTTTGTAAACACATTGACTTCATCATAGAATTGACTACAGAATTTGGCAATTTTTCTTGCTTCTTGGGCTTTTCCCGGTGTTTGATTAGAATGTAAAACAGTTGTTAACCCAGTGCAAAATAAAGTTTTTCTAAGTACAGCACTTTTAACATGCTGAATTTTAAATTTCATTTGAAGCTTGTAAGTTACTGCTAAAATGTCTTTGGAAAACTTCAGTAATATTTAACAATCTGTAATTTTAATGTAAATTCTTTCAGCAGTTCAGTTCTGAACTGGATTTGCTTTAATTCAGTTGTGCCTTAAAATTCAGTAAAAATACGTGCATTAATATTAGCAGTGGATGTTGACTTTTGATTTAGAAAGCAAAGCAGATTAATCGTAGTATTTATTGAAGAGTGTCTTTTTTGTGACAATATAAAGTATCTCTTGTATGTAAACTGTTAACTATCATGCTGAACTATTTGCTGACTACCCCTAATTAAAATCAGGTTTTGGGCAATCTGTCACTGAAATGAAACAATATCATCCAAACATTGATGCTGCCCCAAAACCCAAATTTTCCTCATAAATCAGTAATAGATTGGACCTCTTTCTGAAATAAAGTTGTTAGCCTATCAGGACTGGTCAATATGAAGAAAAGAGAGTGTCAACAACAACATGATCAGTTCAACAATGGGAGGCATAATTAATTGAAAGCAACAAAAGCTGATTGCATGCATTAAGAAACTGATAATTATAAAGCTGACAGAAAAAAAGCAAAAAGAGGAGCTCAAAAGGATCTCACATCGAGCTTTTCTATTGTGTCACAAGAGGTTTATAGTAATTCGCAGATGTTATTTTTCATCATGAAATTTCATTCTTAGAGGACATTCAGCCCTTTTATTTTACTGATATTGTGTTTAAAAGAATGTATCTCAGAAGCAAAGTGAGATCGAGGCAATAAATGCAGATTTGTAGGAAGACAACTGCAGATATATTTATGTCTACTTTAGTCTCTGCTGCTCCCTAAGATCCTTTTTTCTTTCATTCAACGATGTTTCTTTTGTGATATTTGCACTAAATCAACTCAAAGCTTGTACACTGTGCACACTGTAAAGACCCATCTCTGTGTCCATGGGTGTTCACTGCCTGAAGGATATAGAGAAAAATTGTATCACTAATTTCATATATAAAACTTGCAGAAAAACATATATGAAAGAGACCAAGGTATAAAAAAATATTGAAGTGCTCCTCTCTGGTGGCTGGAGAACAGACTTTCTGGACACCCAATTGAATGTCTAGCTGGAGTTGGTTTAAAATGAGGTAATACCCTGAAATGCCACATCTTACAGTAACCATAGGTACATAAAATATTTGAGGGTCAGTGATCTTCTAATTGAAACATTTAACCACTTGAAAGTTATCTGTAAACCTAAGAAAAAAACTTTATTCCTAAAAGAGGAATAAATGTGACTACTCCCAAGATATGTTACCTAAATATTGTGCCAAACTCAATAAGGGACTGTCTCTTGCTCTTTTATTCACAGATTTTAATTTTTTTTTTTTTCTGGCAGGGAAAAAGCTAGTAAAATCACAGCAAAACCTAGAATTTTCAGGCAAAAGTTGGTATTTGTTTTCGTGTACTCTCAACTCTCAGTGTGATAAGAACATCTCTGCAGAAACCTTTACATCTTTGCATTGAAGGCATCTGGGGACATTCCACACATTCTGAGACTTGACACTTGCATTACTGAGAGGAGGTTCCTTTTGAATGCTAAAAGGTTTCTCATGGTAGCTGTCTATGCAATTAATTTAAGACAAACTGCACTGGAAGGAGAGACCACTTCCCATTTCACCCGTTGAATTGGTTTTGTATGACTTTTACTTTGTCTGGGATTGGAATTGGGATTGTAATTATAAAAAACTATGCAAAACTTTATGAGGTAAAGGAAATTAATAGTATGTTTCATTATTTTCTAATTAAAAATTAATTTCTATGAGAGCAAGAACATTTCTTAAATGATGGACGGACCTTGGAAGTAAAAGCAGCCCAAAACTACCACCAGACTGATAATTCAAATGGCTAGTGGTAAGGAGGTATATCATTATTTTGAGAGGTTTTAGTGGATGTCATGAAAATTATCATGCAGCTGTGTCATACTGACAAATGTGAGACTTTGACCTCCACAGAATCTGAGCGTCGGTTTTATTTCACAGCAGTTCATTCTCTTCTCCTACCGTTCCAGTTATATTTCTCAACCTCTTGCTGTAATACCTTTTTCACCTTGAATAAAATACATGGGTTTTCTGCCTGCATTCAGACTACCCCTTTGCATAACAAACGTGCATGCAGCCCTTCTTGTTCCTTTGCACTACAGTAACAGCTTGTTCTCCTTGTTTTAGTTTATACCTTCATCTTTTGATCTTATCTGTTATGTTTAGGATAGAGTTCATTATTAACAATTCCAGACCAAGAGCCTTTAATAGACTTTTGAAACGTCATCCAAATGCTCACAGAAGTTTAACTGGTGTATTCTTGTATTATCATTTTGGTTTTATTATATTCTGGGGAGAGAGGAGGAAAGTTTGATGGCTATTATGTACTTGTGATTATTTCTTATTGAAAAGAAAACAAAAGAAATCTCTTCAGGAGGGATTACTAAGAATAACTATAATAATGACTGTTCATTTAATAAAAAATGACTTTCACAGTTATGCCAATTTTTATGTCCTGATTAAAGCTTGACATTAGCACACTTTCAGTTTAACATCTTGATTAATGTTGGTGTTAATAAAATCTTAATTCTTAGACAAATATCATTAAATATTTTGCTCAAATCTGACTCGTATACATCATTTGCCTCTCAATAAAACTGCTGCTAAGTAATCTGTACCTTAAGAATAAGATAGGTTTATTCCTTTAGACATCACTCACATGAAAGACCTTCTGAGGCTAACAGAATGCTCACCTATGTTTTTCTGTTCACTTTCTGATTAGCAAAGCCTATAGGAATCATACACAATGTGAGTGTGGAAACACAAATATTTAATCCAGCGATGTCTGTGTATTCTCTACACAAATGTCTTCCTGTCATTCTCTTCTATGAAACACAGAAGACTGAAGAAAACAAATTATTGGGGCTAGCTCATTATAATAACCTTATACAGCATTTCCCACTGGAGTTACTTAGGAAATCACTAATTGAAATCAATGGGGTTTTTGAAGGTGTAAGAAAATAGTCAGGAGGAGCAAGGACTTTGCAGGTTACACTTTAGCTTCTCTGAAATGATACTGTTTCCTGGAGCTCATCTGAATAACTTACTTATAGAAAGATTTCCTTCTGAAAATGTGAAGTCTATCTCTTTCTCTTGTGATGTCATAGTTATTTCTTTTCCAATTCCTGTTGATCATGTTGATTGAATACATACCTGTTATTCTTCTTAATGGTTGGAGGATTTTTTCTGTTTTACAAGACAGATTTGATTTTCAGAAGCTCCCACTTTCACTCTCTAACTACTTGAAAATCACCTTTTATTCTGATTTTTATATTCCTCTGAATTTTCACATTCTTATTTAATTTCTTTCTGCCTCTGTCTTTTGCATTAAATTTTGGTGTCAAGACAATAGCTATGTTCAGTGTTCATTAGTGTAGTAGTCCTTGAATCCATTCCTGTTTACTGATTAAGACTAATATTGATGAAGAAATTGCTTCATGAAGCACTTGAGCTGAACATTTCACCTTGAGGAGGAGGTATGTTTTATGCAAAATACTGACCTATTTAATTCTGTTTTGCCTTGTCAGTAACTGCAGCAGCTGTTGTTGGCCTGTCTTCAGGGGCCTTTCCCTATTCAAATTTGGATTTAGTTCTTCCACTACACACATGGCTCTTACGCGATTAATATACAAAAACAGGTTTGGTTGCACATCCTGAGTACTGCAAAGAGTATGAAACACAAATATTCTTGACACAGTTTCGCTACGCTCTGCTGCCCGGGGTGCTGTGACTGCACCGGTCGAAGGCAATCTCTCTGGGGACCTTCTCGGATCCCCAGAACCCTATCGCAGCCACAGCGAGCAGAGCCGATAGCAGCGTGAAGAGCAGGTGACCACCGCGAGGAGAAGCCAAGCAGGGAGGACTCAGCAGCTCTGCATACCAACTAAGATTTATTTAGCTGATGGGGAGAGACTGACTGAGCCAGGCCACCAGGAGTTTCACAGAGGAGGATCAAACCTCCTATGCTCTGCTCCAAGTGACCCCTGAAACACAGGTGACAGGGGGTTTCATACCCTCAGGATCCCAGGGGTGGAGGCACAGACATGACCGATTGGGAAAGCCCAAGGGTGTGGTCCAGGGGTGAGGGACAGGTTACACAGCAAACGGGAGAACAGGGGAGTGGGGTTACACCTGTGAAGGCCAATGCATAGTGAAATGACAGAGACCTTTCTAGAACTTGGGGCAGGGGTGAAAGGAGAATGACAGGGGAGAGAGAGGGATTCTCTCGCTCGACCAGGGGAGGGGACAGATAATTGACAGGGAGAGTATACAGGGTCCAAACAGGGGTACATGGAACAAACCAAAATACAATTAACCAATAAAAACCACTGCATCAACACAGAAGTCAGAGTTGAATCTTTAGTCCGAAAATTGAGAAGTTTTGGAAGCTGAGATGTGGCTCTCTACTCTTGTCATCTCTCATGCAGGAGTTGCAGGGTCTGGAGGGAAAGAGGAATTCTTATTCATGGAAGAGTTTTAATTTCTTTGGAGAAAAGACTGGGAGGACAACTGCACAACTTAGGCAGTAATTCCACGGCCATGAAAAAATATGTGGATTGTAAAGCTATAATCTTGCAAAAGGAGGGAAGCAGAGCTTATGAAAACAGTATGTGGATCCCTAAGCCATCGTTTTCTTCTGGAGAAGATGAGTGTCCTGTGTCCTGAGAGACATATGTGCCTTGTCCTAGAGAATAGAGTGCAAGAGCTGTAATTTCACTTAAGCTATGATGATGAATAGGTACATAATGAAAGAGATGATTTGATAGTGCTTTATTAGGATGCTAATTTGGTCATAAATAATCTGCCAGGTTTTGTACAGCTGTCATAGATGGCAAAAAATGTCTCTAGTTTTGATATCTTGATACCAAAAATGCTGTGCTAGCTGCAGTCTTCTCATGGCTTTCCTAACCACCTGGGAAAGGCATTATGAATAGTTTAACCATGTTTATATATATATATCGTAGAGTCATAGGATCATACAATGATTTGGGTTTGAAGAGACCTCAAATGTTGTCTACCTCCAGCCCTGCTCCCATGAGCAGGGACAATATCCACTAGGTATCATTAAAAATTAGTTCCATCCCTCTATTCAAGAAAACTATAAAAATTAACAAACCCTTTCAAAAGGAAAATTAATGCAGAAAAAGCACCTTCTGGCCAGGAAGAAACTTCTCAGACAGCTCAAAGTGTTTGGCACTCCATGCACTACAGCACCTCAGAAGCATAGGCAGTCTCATGACTATAGATAATGCTTCATCGAAGTTGTATACTTTATGAAAATTTTAAGGTATATTTATGACAATGATTTCCAAATTTGTTCCATTTTTTTCTAGTCCTTACTAGCTAATTCTTTTTCTAAACTATCTCCTTAATGGTGTATTTTCTTGTTCAAATTCTCTAAAGAAAATCTAAAGATGTTGCTCAGCCACCAGCTTATCTGTCTCTGCCTTTGGACTGTGATCTGTCAGCACCAGCACACACTAGAATTGCACCTGATTATTGGAGAACACTTGGTTTTATTGTGATAATGCCTTTCTAATTGCCCTTATCAGGACAGGGCATAGAGAATTCCCACTCCACTTTTAACCCAAAGATCTTATTATCCTCTCTTCAGTCAAATGTAATTTTGTTTTCACTGCTTTTCTCAGGTCACATAAATGAGAAAGAAAGTTCTCCTTTTCATTATATTTGATGTTTTGCCCTCTGCTTCTTGAGGCAAACCATATGTTGAAAAAAAACTATCATTAAGCTTGTGGGGAAGCTGCTGAAGAGGATAAAGCCTTCTTTTCACCTTCTAATACTTGAAGGAGGTTTTGCAAGAGAGATGGGGACAGACTTTTTAACAGAGCAGTCATAGGACAAAGGGTAATGTTTTTAACCTAAAGGATGGTAGATTAGGTATAAGAAAATTTATTTTGTCATCAGGGTGGTGAAACACGGGAATATGTTGCCCAGAGAGTAGGTAGGTGCCTGTGTTGGTTTTGGCTGGGGTACAGTTAATTTTTCTTCATAGTGGCTAAAATGGGGCTGTGTTTTCTATTTTTGCTGAACGCAGGCCTGATAATGTGGAGATGGTTTTGTTATTGTTGAGCAGGCCTTGCACAGAGCCAAGTCTGTTCTGCTTTTCATGCAGCCACACTGGTGAGGATGTTGAGGGTTCTTGGGAGACTGGGAAGAGTCGCAGCTGGGACAAGTGTCCTAAACTGACCAGAGGGACATTCCAGACCGTGTGACAGCATGCTTAGTACATAAGGTGGGGGAAGGGGGAAGGGGGGGACATTTGTAGTGATGGCATTTGTCTTCCCAAGTAACCATCACACGTGATGGGACCCTGCTCTCCTGGAGGTGGCTGAACACCTGCCTGCCCGTGGGGAGCACTGAATTAACTCCTTAACTTAGCTTTTGCTTTCTGCATTAAAATGTCTTTATCTCAACCCACAAGTTTTCTCTCTTTTACCCTTCCAACTCTCCCTGATTCTGTGGGTGGGGGAGCATGCGAGAGACTGCTGGCTGGGGTTAAACCACAGCAATGGAAACATTCAGAGTCAGACTGGATGGTGCTCTGAGCAACTTGATTTAGGGGAAGATGTCCCTGCTCATTGCAGGGGGCTTGGATTAGATGACCTCTAAAGGTCTCTTTCAACACAAACCACTCTGTGATCCTATTACTTCTTTTCTTTAACCCCTGTGGAGGCTGGCACGTCTGACTCCCTGGAACCCCAGCTGCTGGAGGTGGCATTGATTCTTCACAAACAGCACTTTAACCTTTCAGGTCAATGCTGGCAACATGTTCCAGCTTGAAGGCAGGAGCGCACGAGGAGACCCTTTGAAAGACAAGGCAAGCTATGGCTAACTCCATGGGAGCATTAAATATCTCTTGATAGAATTTATAACAATGCTGCCAAAGAGAAGTATTGCTTTCCACAGCAATTTTGAAAGGACTGGGACACTGGGGAAGGAGTACCTTCAGGAAAAAAAAATCTTTTGTTTAATTTTCAGCTGTTATAAACTTCAGCTTATTTAAAGTATTTGAAGCAACTTTAAAATTTTGTTCTACAGAACAAAAGAAAATAACATGGGAGTAATATGGAACAAATTAATTTACATCTTTTACTATTCTGCTTTAGTGGTGGAGGAAAGAAACTTACTTATTCTTCTGCCTCTTGACAACTTAGTTCTATCCTACTGTATCCAACTTCCTCTTATGTGAGGTAAAAATTTGATTCAACAGTAGTAATTGTAAACTATGACGTGAATTTGGAAAGAGTCTTGGAATCTTACTTTGAAACTTTTAAATACCCACAATTTAGGAGTCATCAAAAGTTGTTCTTTTGGCTTCATATAGCCTATATTGCATCTGTAACATTTCTAAAAATAAAAGATTCACTCAGTATGAATGAACTTGAAAATATTTGAAAACTAATGTGACATCAACTTTCCAAATATCAGCACAGTGAAGAGAGTGAATTTCTTCCCACTTCTTTGGAAATTTTGGAGGAGAGAATAAAACAGATTTAGGAATGGTGACCCATTGTTCTGTGTACTGAACATTTCAGAGGGGCACTGTGTGGTGTCACAATCCAGAAAGAGGAATGAAATTTATATGGTTTTGCTGTAAACAGAAATTGTAAAAATGTACAGCAGAGGTGGAATCAATCCAGTGAGATAATTTATACAGAATTTCATAATGCACATTTTAGTAACTTCTGTATGAAAATCTATGTCCCAAAAGTAAACATCATCTAATATATCAGCTCAGATAGCTATGTGGATTTTTGTGGAGTCCTTTTATGAGGACTATTAGGGAAAAGATCTTCACCTCAGAGACATGTGTATGTGTAACTGGAAAAAATTCATGCAAGAGGGTAAGACCACTTCAGCACGACAAAAGATGACTGTTTTCAGATCTCTTTTTATAATTTTTCACCTAATGGAGCTGCTGCAGGTAATAAATCCACCTGCTTCTTTCCAGCCCTCTCTCCCCAAGACATCTTTTAGTCAATGATGTACAGCACAAGGACTTCTTCTAACAGGGTTTCACACTCCATATATGCTTCCTCAAAGCCAGCATCTCCATCTCCATCCCCAAATGCTTTCTTCTCTATATTTTTCCTGACCACCTTTCCTTCCCCACCATTGATGCTCCCTCCTCTGTGCTAGGGTGGCGCTGATGCCTGGGCTGGTTCATGGGTATTATCCTTTCTCTGGGATGGACTGTCTGTATGATTTAGGGGTGTTGATACCCAACAAGACATCAACGCCTGTACTCAGCTGTGGCCAGCAAGGGCCTCGGACAGTGCTGCTTCGTGTTTAGGAGACTTTACGGAGCTTGTGCTAACCTAGAAGAGTTGTAGGTCTGCTCCAGGTAAGCTGGCAACTGTACTCTGTCATCCTGCTTTAGAGGGCTGGCTGTGATCTAAGAGACAGAGAAGGGGTGGGAAATTATTGCCATCCTTCCTTTTTTTTGATTAATGCACACCAAAACCTTCCAAAATCAATACTTTTCTAGTGATCTAGGCCTTTAAAGTGTGTGGCTCTTGAAAGTTACGAAAGAGCAAATACAATAACATCAAATTTAGCATGTGGCCTCATAGACTCACATACAGACAGACTTGGATTAAAAAGGTATTTTTATGAAAACTTCATTTTTTTCATTAATGAACTATTAAATCACTTGAAAACTTAATCAGTCTTATCTTGGCCAGCTATTTAATTTGCAGGGTGATCCCAGAGAGGACTAACTAGAACCATATGTGCCTCTCTAAATGTCATTGATGGTGCTCCTGTTGAAATGTTTGTTTCAGTCTGTTACTGGGGCCTATAGAAATCCTAGTTTAAAAGGATGTTGTTAAAATTATTTGGAATTAATTATTTCAAATGAAATAGAATTGATAATTTTGGGAGGGATGAACTGTTATGTACAACAGCATCAAACTTTTCTATAGAGGGTGTTTTTCAAAGTTATGTTTATTATTCAGAAAAATCAAAGATATAAGACAGGATCAAAGTAGCTGTACTTCAGAATGACACAGAAGGAGGGCAGTGGGAAGAGAATCAAAATACTCTGACCTACTTCAAGGCCCCTGGGCTCTCTTTATATTTTGGTTGAATGCACTAGCAAAACAATATTATGTTTCTGAAACCTAAGATCTTCTGGGGGAGCTTATCTCAATGTTCATACTTGTTGAGACTGTGATTTTCTGAAACTATGTGTATATGTAGGGCAGTTATAGTCACAGAAACATAGGATAATTTAAGATGTCAGGGGGTCATCTTTCCAGCCTCCTGCTCAAAGCAGGGCTTTGATGTTTTATGAGGTTGCTTTTACATTCTATTTCCATAAGGCAGGATCTTAACAATAGAAGACAAAATTATGGCATAATAGTGCTGAAATCTTATCTATATTGATTTATGTCTGTGGTGAATAAGCATGTGGGTATGAGATGGTCATGGAAGTATTTTCTTTTACACTGATCTCTTATTGCAAGAAGTATTGCTGATTAATTAATTACTGTCACTGTTATCCCTACTTACACTGTAATGTCTTGAAAATAATTATGGGGGTTGCCATTTGCTGACTGTGGGCATCATCCTTATGTTGTTGTATTATCTGTAAGCATACTGTTATTTTTTGTATCTCACACAAAATGAAAAACTAATTAATATTATTCTTCAGAAAAAAGGGGGGAAAGCCTATGTAAATTACACTAAAATCTACAGAACCAAGAGAATTTTTCTGTAAGCTTGAATTTCCCTAGCCTTATGGCAAGGATATAATTCCACAGTTGTTTTATAGAGAATTATAAAGAAAACCATCCCTCCTTTTTAAAATTTTCCTGTATGATGCAAGTACAAGTCATGCATTATTCTGTTTGGACCCTGTTGATCCTACAGAAATTAGTTTTTCTTTTCAGTCATGGCTAGAGCTTTTCTGATAGCTGACAAAAACACAGATGAAATATTTTAATGTGAAAAGAGGACAAAAATAAATATATTACAATAGCTGCATTTGATAAGGTTTTCTCTGTGCTAATACACATATAATTCCCTTTGCCAGCTTTTCCAAATACAGCTATCAATATTCTCTTGATCTGACCATAATATTTTTTACCCCTTGAATCCTTGCATTGATCCCATTATTTTGTTGCTGACTGTGTGATATTACTAAGTTCTAGAGAAAGTCTTATTGACAATTTGGATTTTTCAGTCTTATCTCAAGTCCCTTCCTTTTATGCAAGATGCTGAAACCACTGCTCTTCTGTTTCTCTGAAAAATGTACTTTACATAGGAAGTTGCCACAGGAAAACTAGGCATAAAGAGGAGCAGATGAGAGACTCCATCCTTACTTTGGTCTTTCTACCTCTTTTCACAAAGCACAAGTTCTTTGGCAAGAGATTTGGGTCTGTAACTTGTCACATTTTAAGAACCATTCAAATTTTAATAAAATAAAGTATATACTTTCTATAGGATTCAAATGGAGCAAAAGTTACTCCAATATTATTTGATTTTAAATCTGGTTTTGTGGTAAAGAGTTTCCTTCTCACTATGGAATATGGAAGTTCAGACAATTCCATTCAGCTGTTATGCGAGCAGGAGATTTTATCTGGGGTATTTTGTTTGTTTAGTTGGGTTAAATTTTGGGTTTTGTTTAATTGGTTTGGTTTAGTTTTTTTAATGAGGAAAATTCAACCTCTTGCCATCAAGTCAAGCATTTTGCACATTGTTTTCTACAAGAAGGAAATATCTAGGCTGAAAATACTCGATATAATTTTTATAATTAATTTTATTTTGTTCATTAAAAAATAAACTGCTTCACTTTTAGTCGTGCCATTGAATGTTGCAAGGGGTTCTCATGGAGCTTGAGCCATGTCCTGTTTTCTTTTTTAGGGAAAAAAGAAAAAGTACCAAGGTACCAAAACTGGGAAGACAAGGTAATAAGAAAATTGTCTGATATAAATGTTCCTAGAATAGGAGTTGCTTCTTTTTTAACCAGCTGGCCATGTTTAATGAAATTTCCAGGGAGTTGTCCCTGCAATATATTATTGACTCTATTTCTTTGATCAGCCCCTTACTGAAAAAACCATACCACTATGACATTCAACACTGCAACAAACAACCCCAAACCTGGGGAATGAACTGAATGAGTCTATTTTTACCTGTTGAAACTGCTGCTTTTTCTTTTATTGGCAAACTTCCAAGCTCAATGATGATTAGTGAATTAGTGTGTAGCAAACATTTGTGATATACAAACTTTTTTTAGCTGTTTCCAAATCTAAAATGAATGCAATCACCAAGAGGCTTGCAACTCCCTAATTAGTTTCTCCGGAATGGCTAATTCGATTTCTGCATCCACAGACTTGACTGTCAGATATGAAACAGTCAAAGTCACTGAATCCTTGAGCAGATGACCGTCCAAGTCTCACCCCGCTGCTTGACCTGTGTCCATATCACTGGTGCAGTGCAATGGTTGTATTGCTGCTACTGTTAACAGCATTTTAGCACTTGTTGTGCCTCATACTTCACAGCTGCAGAGATTGAGAGGACCAACAGGCATCAGGAACTTCATCTCAGTGCTCTCTTCATGCCATTTTTCCATTTCCTATATTTTGAAAACTTCCCAAAAATGTCACATAGATCTAAATATGCTCCTTTTCTTCCCAGGTCAGGAGGTTCTTGAATCCTTCACTCCTTTTTCTGTTTTAGCTATCTCCAACGATCCTTCCACAGCTGGCATTTTCCCCCTTGCCTATATGTACCACTGCAAAAAACTACTTTTGGAGAATCTGCAGGCATTGTCAGTCCTCCTTCTGTCCACTTGACATTAAGAACATAGAAAAGCCTAGGTTTGAAAGGAGAGTTGGAACTATTTTTTTCAACAGTGTTTATGCAGTCTATGTCCCAGCTCCCCTTTTCACTTTGCCTGATGTATAAACATTGACTCTAATTTTGAAATTTATCAGATGGGATGTTGGATTAATACTGCTTGGTTTCAGTTTCATGACCAAATGCATAATGTCTTTTCTTCTGATGCTGTGAAATGAACACTCAAAACAGACTTGATGGGCAAGCCACTTTATATCATCAGGAAGTCTGGGTGGAGAAATTATAACAATTTGTCATTCAGATTTTAAGCAGATGCCAAAAACATAATTCTGTTGCTACAGGCTTTTTACTCCATTTTGTGAGATCCTGCATCTCTGACTTGTTCAGCAGACTTATGAGCAGGTATGATACTTTTGCCAAAACTCATACTTTTTTAAGTGAGAGGAGCAAAAGACATTTTCTCCTACAAAATTTTTGTAGCATTTTGTTTCTACATCTCTCCTCATGTGAAATTAAAGTCAAAATGTTTTATTGGTGTGTAGGAGTTATATATTTGATGTACTTCCATAGTGTGTCTTATGCATTTCTGTATGGCATATAACAAAATGCAATGCAATCTACATGTCAGAAATATTCTATTAAGCTTTGAGGCACTTGTGGGGGACATTAAATGGCCCTGGTGTATATAAGCACTCTATTTCGGGCCAAGTGACAATGAAAAGACCATGTATTTTACACAGTGACTCATAAGACCTACATAAGTATTTTTTTGATGCATCCCTACTGTATTTTTTTTTTTTTTGTAGTCATGTAAGGAATTTTATGTAATGTAAGGAACACTGATATAACTCATTGCCAAATAGCCACTTTTCTTTTTTTTCTACTCTTGTTGATTTTTTTTGGTCATTATTAAGAATTTTCAGTCCATAAATGGGAAGAATGCATCTACCAGGAATATCAATATTATGTTTTGGGTCAAGGACATTTTATTCAGTACTACAAACCATGACATTCACAATTTCTTTGTTCTTCACCATACAGTTTTAAAAAGGGAAGTCACGGGTATTTTTTTACTAGGTTCTTTTTATTTATCATCTAGCACATTTTCCAAGCTTCAAGAAACTTATTTTTTATTAAATAAAAGCAGAGGTACTTAAAGAATCATGTGACTTCAAAGCAAGGACTTAATATAAAATATTTATTTTTTTTTCAAGGCTCACTGTAAACATACAAGAGGCAGAAATATTTTCCTGGTAAAAGACTTTCTTCTATGGAAAAGGACAAAAAGTTGACCAAAATTAAAATGTCTTAATTTACATTCAGATTATTGCATCAACAGATAATCACAGTATCTGTAAAGAGATCAGTGATGTAAGAGTAACTGTGATTTGATACCCTAATGAGGTTTTGTTTTCTTCAAAACTACTCCTATAATATCTTCTAATGCTATTATGTCTCATGCTATCATGATCATAGAATAACAGAATACTAGAATGGTTTGGGTTGAAAGGGGGTCTTAAAGATCATTCAGTTCTAACCCCTGTTCCAAGGGACGCCTTTGGCTAGACCAGGTTGCTCAGAGCCGCATCCAATCTGCCCTTAAACACTTCCAGAGATGGGGTATCCACAGCTTCTCTGGGCAACCTGTTCCAATGTCTCACCACCCTCACAGTGAAGAATTTTTTCCCAATATCTAATCTAAACACACACTCTTTCAATTTGAACCCATTCTCCCTTATCCTGTCACTACATGTTCTTGTAAATAGTTTTTTCCCTCTCTTTCCTGTAAGTACCCTTCAGGTACTGATATCTTTGCTAGGGAAATACCTAAGAGGTGCCATTATCAGTTTGTATGTATGACTGTACAAAGACATCAAAGCACTTACTGAAGCCTCTGACACAATTCAGTGGACATCCTGATGGATGTCAGGAGAACTTGACAGAAAAATGGATTTACTGAATTAAGCAGTAGTCTAATTCAGTCCAGTACCCAGGGATGGTCTTTTTGTTTCTAGCAGTCTGAAGCCCAAGCAGTTGCAAAATTTCATACATCATAGGGGATTCTTATCTTTAAGGCATTTTTTCTTCCATGAATGTTTCAAAGGTGTTCTGAACCCATATTAACTAGCAGCATCTCCTGCATGCATAACTGTGTACTATCAGTAAGAACTTGCCAAGCAGTAACTATATTTCATACATTTTATTTCTGGTTATGAAGACGACAACTAACTGTTCCTTATTGCCTGCATCTGTGTCACTCATAATTGTTGTGTTCTCCTTTATTTTCTCCTTTTCCATGCCAAAGAGTTGTTGTTGAGTATTTCACTGCTTCTCTCTATATTATCCCTGCTGCTCTTCCTGGTTTAATTTACAATTCTACTATACACATTCTGAGATGCATAGACTATCAATGCATAGAATATTCAAGATATTGTTGGCCCTACACAATCTTAAGATAGTTTTTTACTCATTTTTTCCCAGCTTCTACATCTTGTTTGCACTGTTTAGTCCTGATCAGCATTGAATTGGCGTTTTCATCAAAATACAGGAGTCCATTCTTGGGCTGCACCAGTTAGTGCAAAACCTGTCTTTAGTCTGCAAAATCAAGATTGTTTCTTTACTGTGCACATTATTTATTTATATAAACTATATATCTATACAGTACTAGCATAGAAATAGAGTTTAGTTTCACTTCACAGCTTCTTTTTATTAAAGGATATATCAATTTTTTTTTTTTCTCATTTATCCTGTTGTAATCTTCTCTTTTCTCCTCAACAAGAGGTTTTGTTTAGGGAGGAAAAGACAGTGCCGTGTGAAACCTTGCAGGTGATAGGTAGGGTGGCATTGTCCCAGCTGCAGTATTGCCTATTGCAGAACGACCAAAATCTTACAGGTAGGTCTAATACATGCACACCATAACACAATGCACTCCAGCAACTTACCAAATGTGAGAAGTGTGAAAAAATCGATGTCATTTCCATCCGTCAGAATTAACTCTTACAAGGATCTTATAAAGCATGCAAAACAGGGAATTAGCATGTCATTATGAAACAATCACTTCTCTTGCTGGTCCTCAAGGGAGAGATAGCAAACACCTCCAGAAAGACAGGTATAAGAAAGCTTCAACTATATGAGATACTAAAGATCCTGCACTGGAGAGGAATATTAGTCTTAAAGCACATAGTAATCTTCCTCCCTATTCTTGACAGCCCTTCCATTTACCCCTGGTGATAAATACCGTCTCACTTTCTTGTCTATAGGAGATAATCTCTTTCTCACCTTTTCCTGCTATTGTTCTCTGCTTGTCCTACCCCCTGCATGATACAGATACCTCTTCCCTTCGGTGGCTGATCTAATACTGTCTAGTTAAATTCAAAACAGTTTTTTCTCAGCTTGTATGTGACTTTGAAATTTTCGGTTTCAGGGCCTTTGAAACCCAAAGCTTGTCAATTATTTTCGAAATTGACCAGTAAGTTCAGACCTTTTCCCATGGACCTTTACCACCCTACGGTCTGCTCTTGAAGGCAGTCTGTTAATTAGTCTCCTTCCAAATGGGTGATTGCTTCAGAAGGCACGAACCTTCAGTGCCAACCGTCGAGTACTCCCATCTCGAGTCTCTGGTTAATATTCAAAGTAAGGAGCATTGATTGGTAAAAAACCTTCCAAGGTCATTAAGCAAATCAGTTACTGGTACTAACTAATTGTACTGCATAGTTTCAAGGATGTGTGTGTGTGTGTGTGTGTGTGTGTGTGTGCACTTTCTCTCATGTATTTTCATAAAAAGTAATTTTAAGGGAAACATCCAAACATTCTGTTAATTTCTTTGTGTCTTAAGATAACATAGTAATTATTCTGCTTTCTGAAGGATTCCTCGTAGCTATGGTTGAGTTTTACTTTCTTAAAGAGGCATTTATTTCATATGAAGGGGATCCTGGCTGCATGGATACTCTCTGCAGACTGTGTGACAAAGGTTCCTTTTTTTCAGGAATGATTACCTCTTTTCCTTTTTTTGCTTGATATTTTTCCATCTTAATGAAACTCAGTCTTCAAAACAAATTAATCTTATCTCCAGCACACCTCTCCCTACTAATACTATAGATTAATTTAAGCATACACTATTAGAAGATACACTCAGAGAACTTGTGTTCCTTAGGATCAGTGCCAGAAGGCAGGAAATGGGCCTCCAAGACATGTTTAACTTCACAGAATTTTCAATTTCACCAGCTTTGACGGCCTTTTGTTTACATAATTTCACAAAGAAATCCAGCTCAGAGTGACATTTTCTGGCTGGGAATATTGAAATGTTTCCTGTGTAGACTGACATTTTGAAAGCTGAGGAATGGCTCATACGTACTAGAAGAAATCAGACAGTATAGCCAGCTCAGGGAGGAACTCTCCCATATAGTCTGGTGATAAAACAAATTTAATTTTTAGCCCACACATCAAACTTCAGATCACTGTTATTGCTCAATCTATGACAGTTTTCACCTTCCTTTCCACTCTTCAGATTGGCAGTCCAAAACAAAACCAAGCACTGCCAAAAGCACAGGAGAAAGGACAGAAAATTGCACAACTGAAAGTGTTCAGATTGTAGCAAGAACACTGAGGTGATAAAAACATGCAAAACCAAAAACTAACGTTTAAGAGGTTTTGTTGTAAGTTATCTGGTATTTCTAAGAGATTCTGAAAAATTACTACAAAAAAATTAGAAAATGCAGCTCCCAAACACACCCTCTTAGGGAATTTTTTATGCTAAGATAAAATAAACCTCTATGAGGAAAATAGAGAAATTAGGTTTGAATTAAGGTGCAGATTCATGGAGTGGAAGAATTTGGCTGGAAAAACAGTCACATTTTTAGGCAGAAACTGGAAACCACTGAACAGTGGACATAAATAGTCTCCTGTCAAGTTAGAACATAGTGTGTAATCGTGTCCTTTGAAATATCAGAGCAAGAATGGATGTTGTTTGCTCAGTTATGTGAAAGAAACAGAGGAGCATAGATTTGGCAATATTGCTGGAAGAAACAACTTTTTTTTTTTTGCTAATTGAGATATTTGGAAACTCTGGAAATGTCACAAGTGTGCAGAGGATGGCAAATACGGCCACATTAGCACTTCAGAACTAAACTGTGCTAACTTAAAATTCATTAACAGTCTACTTTCCCAAAAATAAATTTCTCAACTTTTAGCAATCACTATCATTAGTTATTCACGGCACTCAGTCCTCAACAGTCATATCCTAAATTAGCTGTGAGTTGACAGCACCAGGGACTTATGTCTTACAGTTAGCCTTGATGACTAACTTAGGGCTCTTAGTTGGTCCTTGGTGGTCTGAGCTGGTGAAACATATCACTGTGGCAGATGTCTCCAAGTGCTGTGCTGAACCACACATATGCTGCCACAGGTTTTTTTCTCTGCAGGCAAGCAAATGGTTGGCTTAGGAGGGCAAAACAGCTATCTTGTTCTTAGTTACTCACTGCTGTAAAGAAACAATGGTTATTAGAGGAAGACAAAAGATTCTTGATCTTGTTAGAGGGAGTATTTAAGAGAGTAAACATTTAAGAAAGTAGTTGCTCCTTGAGATACCACAGACTAGAGTTCAACTGAGATTGGTGAATGAGAAGACAATCTAAATGTCACTAGATTGCCTAGCACAAATATTGTATATATGTAAAAGAAGGTACATCCAGAATGTGCCACACTGGAATCACTGATATCCTTTCTATCAGGCCAGTAACCTGAAAGTCTCAGGACAACTGTCACTGTTTTACCAAGGGCTGAAGAGAGCAGACGATCAGAGTCAGTTGTTCTGTCAGGGAAAAGAATAAATGAAGCATGATATAGAGTTTTTTAAATTTTATTTTCAAAGGTTGATGCTTGTGGTGACAATGTTAGATGCTTCAGTGACTTTAACTTAGAAGATATAAATTATGCATATATTGGCTGTAAAGTAGCTGATATAAGCAGCTTTTAGACATTTGATTTGGCTGACCCACGTCAAGATATATCTGAAATTGTGCTTGCTGCAAATGCCTGTAATTTCTTTTGATACCCCTTTCTGGAAGCTATTACAGTTTTTGGAGCTCCTCATCTGACATTAGTTTTATCTTCTAGCATTCCAAAAATGTCTTTTTTGCTTGAACACATGGATTAGCAGAGCAAAGGGATGTTTGTAATTCTTTTTGTTTATTTGCTTGTTTGAACTGCTTTTCCCTCTTTATTATATGTTGAAATATTAGTCCATTAAAATAAGCTAATTTGTGATTCCGTGACATCCAGGAATACCTAGTGGGAACGTTTCAAGCCCTTGCTCATGCTGAATAGTGCAAAAAGTCAATAACTCTAGTTCAAAACTGTCAACTAGTGAAAGGGTATTTTGACAGCTCACAGAAGTGCAGATCCTCATTATTTGTTTTTGACATTAATAAATTTTTTAAGTAATTAAGCTGATCTGATTGTAGTATTTATGTTGTGAAAAGGTTCTTTCTCTTTTTCTTCTGAAGTTTTTTGCCTTTTCATTTCCTTAGGTGCCTGTTAGTGTATATAACATGAGAAATGGAGAGGCGTTCCTCATTTAAAAGTTCTTTTGCAAGTTGAGGAACCCTAATCCTTTCTCTGGACATTCCTGGTAAGCCTTTCTACTCATCCCTCCAGTTCTACTATGTGCCTTTGTTTTGATCAGTCATTAGATTTTTGTGAAGAGTCTGCACCAAGGAGATGTACTGAGGAAGAATGAATATTTCTGCTTCATTCTCCATTCCTTGCCTAATCTTTGTTTTTAGAGTTTTGATCATCATTTAGCTCACATTTTCAGTTAACCATCTGCAAAGGCTCCTAGATCTTCCTCCAAAGTGGTAGAATTTAATTTGCAACCAAGCATTATGTATGTTTATTTAGGAATTTTTTTCACTTTATTTTTCATATTTTATATTTTAAACACTGAAGAATTTGCCATTTTATTGCTAGTCAGACAGAATTATAAGATCATCAAGCAAATCTTATAGACAGTTCAAATTTTTATTATCCTGAATTATTGTCTTTTATCAGAAAACTTTGTCATGACATTATTTCATCTCTTTCCTCATAGTTGTTAAGGATACCTTTAAAACTGTAGGCTGCAGAGTGAATCTTTTGGACATCCTGTTGGTAGCTGCCCACAAGGACGACAATTTGCAATAAATATATGTGTAGCCTTTGTCATCTGTGTTCCTACCAGTGAAAGAACCTTTGAGAGACAATTCCTTTCTTATGCCCATGTGCCTTCTTAAAGAGAATCTGGGGAAAGGTTTTCTTGAAAATAGAAGTTATATACTGTTATATACTCTCTGAAGTAACCTTTTTCACACATTTATGGACTTTACAGAAATTTAACAGATTTGTGCACCTGACTCCTTGCTCCAAACATTTTGTTGTATCCTTTAAAGGATACAATAATTACCCATGTATACACATTCAAATAATTTTTACTTACCCTGTTTTTACCAAACTTCAAGCTCAAAATATCCTGTCAGTCACAGGACACTTCCAAAAGTTCATCTTAAAGTCTAATGGTACGTTTGTCACCTTCCATCCTTTGGCACAGGTTACATTTCACAATAAGCATTTCAGCAATGTCACACTTCAATTACTTCAGAACAGTCTTATCTAAGCATTTTTCTTCTCCAAGTTTTCTTCTCATACTTCAGCTTGAGCCTACTTCTCATGCCCACAAAAGTAAGACCTCCCTGCATTTCTGGGGAGCAAATAGCAATACATTTATTTTGGTTTTCAATAGTCCTTCCTTCCTTCCTTCCTTCCGCACCTTCCTTCCTTCTTTCTGCACCTTTCTTCCTTCCTTCCTTCCGCCCCTTCCTTCCTTCCTTCCTTCCTTCCTTCCGCACCTTCCTTCCGCACCTTCCTTCCGCACCTTCCGCACCTTCCGCACCTTGCTTCCGCACCTTCCTTCCTTCCACACCTTCCTTCC